>MU551602.1:1578159-1640087 GCA_024362625.1 Silurus asotus | reverse complement strand
GTTTGTATTGTATACTGGTGAATCTCTGCTGTTAGTTGGTGCACTTATGCCTTTTGTTGTTAACAAACGTATGTACATTTTTATAGCATGACTTCATCAAACAAATCGCGGCAACGCTGTTGTGAAAAAAACCCTTCAAAAACACGTGCATGCACATTCTCATTTATTAACACACATCATGTACATAAAGAAACTTCAAGCACGTTAATATACTGCCGCCATTTTGATTTTCGTTTATCTCGATCATCGGTTACCTCGTTTTGGCGACCCGCTACGACATCGACATAACCGGGTTCCACTGTATATCGGTCGCTCCGGTGTTGTGGATGTGAAAATGCAACTTGCATCGATTTTTACAAAATCTGTCTTGCAGCACAAACGAGCTGAGGATCAATGAAGGAATTTGCATATGTTGTCATTTAAGCTGTTGAGGACACTGCAGGAAAAATCTTAACGTTGCTATTTTTTGCTATATTTTTGGGCATTGTGCAGTAAATAAACCCTGAACTGTAGAGAGCACACAAAGCATTACTTGTATAACTTGACTAGACTCGAATGAGCACAAAGTACACTCAGAATAATAAATATGATCAGGAATTTAAGAGGGGAAAAACTACCATTGTGGATGTGAACTCTGTTTTTTTTTTTTTGTACACTGTTTTATCATGTAATAGAGTGTAAAAAAAATAAAAATAACGAACACCAGGGAATATTTTTAATGCCAAGGTTGACATGTGTGTGGAATTGCTCATTTTCTGTTGCATGAATCAGATGGTAGAAGATGATTTTTTTCCTTTAGGATTCAGAACTACTGTACACTGTAAGGACAAAAGTATTGGGACACCTGACATTTCCAGTCATATGTGGTTCTTCCCCAAACTGTTACCACAAAGTTGGAGGCACACAATTGTATAGGATTTATATGGATGTAGTAGCATTACATTTATCTTTACTTGAACTAGGAGACCTAAACCTGTTCTAGCATAAACGTGCCCCTGTTTAAACACATGGTTTACATGGGGTGGAGTGGAAGATCTCTTGCTATAGAGGTCTGATCCCAACCCTAGTGAACCACATTTAAAATGAACGCTGACTGCAGCCCAGGCCTTCTCACCTCACCTACATCAGTACCTGACTTTACTAACACCCTTGTAGCCGAACGATAACAAATCTATAAAGCACACTCTAAATCTACTGGAATGTCTTCCCAGAAGAGTGGTGGTTATTATAACTGAAAATGGGGATTAAATGTGAAATGGTATCCACAAACCTTTGTCTATATAGTGATTTAATATGAATTTCTTATTTCTCCAAAGCTCCTGTTACTAGATATGTTGCAAAAGTAAAACCTCTTGAAAAATCTGTTCCGTTTATTTGATAGTGTTATTTTCCTTTTGTGTTTTATTTGGCATTTTAATATTAAACTTCATTTCTCATCATTTTGCTTAGAGTTTTCTGCCATTTCTTTGCAAGAGCTGGCAAACTCTGACTTTCTTTAATTACTAATGGATTATTTAACAAATGATTTCTATGTTTGAAGTGATCAGAATTACTTGGTCATTTATTAATCTAATTAAAGTATTTCCTCATTCTTTTTGTAACTGGATCCTCTGTAAAAACCCCTTTTCCACTTTTCTTCACTTAAACTTTTGAGATTTCATTTTTCACGATTCATTAATGAGTCTCTTAGTTTTCTTGCAAGTCTTCTTTTGCCAGCCATCTCACCTTCTGTCTCTCGCACTCGTTTTCTCTCCCTCATCTCCAATGGTTGTCATCTCTCTTTGTTTCATCTCCATCTCGACTTATCTGTCTACAAGGAAAGAATTGTATTCTCTTATTTAAATGGTCATATCAAATCCAATGCTTAGTGCTATCAGATGTGACAGGAGAGTCGTAGCCTTATACCAAGAGTCAAATAGTGAGTTGTTTGCCAGCTCTCGTTTCCTCGCTGACGTTCATTTTTATTAAAACTTTGTTTTTATAGGTGTTTGTAGACACCTGTTGATGAGATATGTATGTGCATAGTCCCCATGTGCTGTTATAATACCCTCCACTCTTCTGGAAAGATGTTCCACTAGATTTTGGCATGTGTTTGTGGAGATTTGTGGTCATTCAGCCACAAGGGCTAAATTAAGGGAAAATGTAACGCTATCACATTTAAAGACATCCTATACAATTGTATACGTCTATCTTTATAGTAACAGTCTGGGAAAGAAACATATATGGCTGAAAAAGTCAGGCGTCCCAATACTTTTGTCCATATGATGCATCACTGTTTCTAAATTGTTCTCTCCCTCTTTTGTTTCTTGTAGGCTCTCCACCAGCTTTATTATGACCCAAACATTGAGAATAAGAACCTGGCTCAGAAGTGGTTGATGCAGGCCCAGGTCTCACCCCAGGCCTGGCAGTTTTGCTGGGTTCTTCTCAGTCCTGACAAGGTGAGAGCAGTCTGTACAAGCTTGTATCACTGCTTTATTCCCATCATCTGGTGTATTGAGCTTGATCCTGCTTCAATTTCGGTTTCAATTTGGTTATTTATAGCAGTGGTCCCCAACCTTTTTTGCAGCACAGACTGGATTAATGTCAGAGAATATTTTTACGGACCGGCCTTTAAGGTTTGGCATATAAATACAACAAAATAAAATGATTTGACCGGCTCAAGTGAATACACTGTGTAGTTTTTTTGTTAATTTTGCTAGCTTGGGGATTTGAATTTAGCAGTAATGTATGGGGACCACTGACTTATAGTATACTCAATTACTACTATTTAAGATCATGAACCAATATCTTTTCAAAATGATAATGTTTGTCAATCGAACAGTGTTTAATCGTACGATTTGTAATCAAAAGTGCTGTTGTACTAAATATCAGTTATAACGCAATAAAGCTGTAATGACCTGAGAGTATACATGAGTATAACAGTTGTTTTTTTTTACAACAGATCTTTAAACAAGACATTTATATCGACTCCCTGACATTTCAGATGCAGCACAGGCAAATATTTAGTTTATTCAAAGAAGTTAAATAATAGAGTGTTGGAAAGTGTGTTGTGTGTCGTAATGCTCAGATGAATGACTCCTGTAGGTTTTAGTTTATTACTAGAATTTGAGTGATTTTTAGGTCCCCTGGTGGTCTAGTGGTTAGGATGCGGTGCTCTCACCGCTGCGGCCCGGGTTCGATCCCCGTTCAGGGAACCAACCCCAGCCACTCTTAGTGCCGGTCCCAAGCCCGGATAAATGGGGAGGGTTGCGTTAGGAAGGGCATCTAGCTTAAAAACATGCCAAATCAAAAATGCGGAGGATCCGCATGAAAGTTTACTAGAATTTGAGTGATTTATTTTACCTGTAGTTTATTTTAAACACTTAAAGTGAGTGGTCCAAATATAGAAATACAGTTATATGAGAAAGATAGTACATTTTGTATTATATATGTATCAGGACATAACGAAAATCATCAGGTCTTATACGATACCGTTTGATTATTTGTTTTTACAAAAGACAAAATAGAGAAATCATGTGTAAAAACTGAGTGCATGTTATGATTCAGTAACTTGTAGAACTGCCTTCAGCAGCAATAAATTGAAGTAATCGTGTTCCGTATGACTTTCAGTCTCTCACATCATTATAGAGGAATTTTTGGCCCATTCGTCTTTATAAAAATGCTTTAGTTCAGTTCAGTTTGTTTATCCACAGCTCTCTTTAGGTCCTGCCACAGCATTTCAGTATTGTTGAAATCTGAACTTTAACTGGGTCATTGCAACACCTTGATTCTGTGTTGTTCTTGAGTCTGATTCAGGATTATTGTCCCCTTGTATGACCCAATTTTGTCCAAGCTGTAGCTGTCGGACAGATTGCCCTCATGTTTGACTCTAGAATACTTTGGTATACAGAGGAGTTCATGACAACGCAAGGTTCCCAGTTCCTCTTGGCGGCTGTTATGAGGTGTTTTTTGCTATGTTGTTTTTGTTTTTTAACCAAACATGGAGCTGTGCATTATGACGAAACCTTTACACTTTGGTTTCTGGACATTGTTCCAGAAGTCTTGTGGGTAATTTACTTTGCAATCCTAAACCATGCTGCCATGTTCTTTCAGAGAAAAAAGTTCTCCTGGCAACCCTGCCAAACAATTCATACTTTTTCCAATGGCTAATGTCATGAACTTTTACATTTAACATGCTAACTGAGACCTGTAAAGACTGAGATATAACTGAAAATATGCTGGAATATCTGCCTCACTGTACAATGAGGAACTTTAAATTGTTTGGAATTGGCCTTATAACCCTTTCCAGATTGATGGGCAGCAGCAAGTGCTTCTCTAGGGTCACTGCTGATGTCTTCTTCTTGCAATTATGCTAACACAGACCTGAATGCTCTAGAGTAACAAACTGATAAAACTTGGGCTATTATAGAGGTGATCACACTTGATGATCATTGAGTCAAAGGAATTTTTATTAGCAGCACCTGGCAGCTGCTTTATGTCTTAAATTCTAAGGAAGCAATACATTTTGTAAAACCAGAGATCGGTTCTGTTTTTTTATAGGGGTATGTATGCGGAAGGGAGGAAGGTTGGGGCAAAATGTACAGTTTCATATCTATAGACATTAGGGATGTAACTGTACACAAAATTCACAGTTTGGTATGTAGCTCAGTTTTTAAGTCACGGTACGGTTCAATTTCAGTACGGTTAGGGGGAAGAAATGCAAAACATAAAATTGCTTGTAATTGGAAAAAAATTTTTGCTAACATAGTTTTTTATTATTAATATTTGGGATCATCAACATGTAAATGTTTACATTTTAAAAACAATTTTAAATAAAATGCCTGCGAAATTGTATGATATTTTATATAAAAATAAGAATAAATCTAAATAATGCGATGCACATTTTTTTATTATACTGATTAAATGAGTTTACGTTAGTTAGACCCCATTTGGGTAATATAGATGCATACGTGTCTGTGTGTCTTTCTACTTTTCCATGTATTCCAGCATACTCTAACAATGTCTGTTTCTTCCGTCCTTCATTCATTCACTCCTTTGATATGTGGAATTGTCAGGATTTATCTTTTTAAGAGAAATTCTTGGTTCTGGACATAAAAAGAATCTGAACAAAAAAACACTAAAGAATCTATAGCGCTAGCGTTTGCCGCTAACCAGGAAGTAGCTAGCAGCTAATGCTATGAATTCAATATTGAATTAAATATGAATTATTTTTTTAATTTTCAATTTCAATGCAAGTTGTATCCTGCATATAACCTTGTTTGTGATAAATAAAAATCTTGAATCTTGATTCAATAGCACTAGTGTTAACCGCTAGCCACTTCCTGGTTTGTGGCTAACGCTGGGGCTATGGACTCTTTAGCGTTTTCATGCATGTGCAAAACAAATCTTATTTCCGGGACTGAGTGGGTCGCCTCAATGACACTGCACTAACTCTAGTTTCTTTTTTTTTTTCTTTCTAATTTTATATATTTATATAATACTTTTGACATTGTGTATGTTTTTAAGTTTAAAAATACATAAAAAATGCCCTTAAAGTGGGAGGCGAAGACTAAACAAACTTGCGGTCTGCCACCTAATACGTTCCTGAGGGAACTTAGATTTTAACTATGTTCTGTAGGTAAAAAGGATTGCACTCAGTAAATGTGTAGCCCTGTACCAAAAGAATGTGAATATGTGTACCATTACACCCCTAGTAGACACTATCCCACAAAGTTCTTAAGACTTTCTAGCAATGCTTTCACTGCCTTATATTTGGTCACAACTTGTCCATGGGTTTCTGATCTAGACAGTTAAAAGGATTGCGTGAGTTCTTGAATGAGTAATAGTCATCAAAAAACTGTTTTGGTGTTAGCCAGTGAGCTAAAATATGCCAGATTCAGCAGAATTGCAGGTGATAATTCTAATAAAAATGTGTAGAGGCATGTCCAATGTCCTTCTCTATAGCTAATCCTACAGTAACAGTAACAGCCTGATTAAAGTGGAAATGTTTTTCTCCAATTCTTATCTTAGGTCCCAGAGATCCAATACTTTGGTGCTAGCGCCTTACACATCAAGATCTCGCGCTATTGGAGTGACATCCCTGCCGAGCAGTACGACACCCTGAGGTCGCAGCTTTTCTCTCAGATTGCCCTGTTTGCCTCCGGTTCGAAAATTGTGCTGACCCGGCTCTGCGTGGCCCTGGCTTCACTGGCACTCAACACTATGCCTGAGGCATGGCCCGGCGCCGTCACCGAGATGGTGCAAGTCTTCCAGGAGGAAGGGAGCACTGTGGACGGGCGTGCTCGCTGCCTGGCACTACTTGAGCTCCTCACTGTGCTGCCTGAGGAGTTCCAGACGAGCCGGCTCCCACAGTATCGCCGGGGGCAGGTACGGGGTGCTCTGGGTCGAGAGTGGGCATCCGTGTATCCACTGCTCCAGCAGCTACTGCGTCAGGCTGACTCGCCAGCACCAGTGAAGGCGCGTGCACTTAAGTGCCTGTCCAGCTGGGCGTTGCTGGACGTGCCACTCAGCGAGAGCGAGGGGCTGCTGGAAGCCGGCTTTGCTGCGCTTAATGACCCCGAACTGTTTGATGCTGCCGTGGAGGCCATCGTCAATGCCATCTCGCAGCCAGATTCGCAGAGGTGAGTGAGTCCCAGATTTTAGTGGGAGAGTGCGAAGAGCCTTTTCACTATATTTACAGAGGTTTTCATTTATCATATTCATCTTATAAGTCAATATCTTCAAAAGTTGGAATGCAGCAGCACCCTACAGGTTGTAGGTTGAATCATACTTCCCGAAAACTGATTAGTAAACTGATTTAACTAAAATGGATACTGTATAAAATAAAAAAATCCATACACTCTATGTAATTTAGGGCTCTTTGTGCAGCTTGCAGTCTCGCGTGTAAAAACAAACAGCACGTGGCATCATTAATACAGCTCTAAAAGCCGCTCTCGTAACGACAGCAGACCAGAACCAGGAAAAACTACCGGTGCCTCGACCTCTATTATTAACCAAGGAAAAGTTTGGTTTGAAAGCCAATATTTATTATCAAATTACAGATATGACATAAGTAAAACTTATATTTACTTCCAAATGTGAGGACAAGCACTATTTTGGGACCCCTGTTATAATCCATGCACTTAAAAGCCAGCCGTGTTTATATATTGCATTATATTCGTTAGCACTTTTAAGTTTTCTATTGTAACAAAATATGGAATTAAGCAGCACACTGAAGTATCCATTTTGCCAGGTGACCTAGCTCGTAATTTGTCTACAACTGGAATCTGTGTCTTTCTGCTGATTAACATCAATAATAATTCAATCAAACTGAATTTGCACAAAAGGGAGAACCTTCATCTCTGCGTTTGTGCATGTTTGAGCTAAGGCAAGACGCTCAGCAACTAAAAAACAAAACATGCTCACTCCTGACATCAGTCCTACACCCTCTTATCAACACCTTAAAGTGTCTCACACACACACACTCACACACTCGCCTTTTTGCTCCTGAGTGAAAAGAAGATTGTGATATATTAGGAATGAAATGACAAAACTTTCTCATTCTTTTTCAAAGGAATTTTGAGATCTGGGCTTGGGTCTAGGTTGTGGTTATAGTAGATGAAGGAGATTTGTTGATTTATTTATGTATTAATGGTCAAAGGTGACATCTGTGAGAACAGAGAGTGTGTGTTGTGAGCATGTACACACATACATAGACTTGAAACAGGAAGTGACAAAGGACAGTTGAAATACAAATATGTTATAAGACAAGTTGAAAACGCAAATGAAAAATACAAATGGTCAAAGAGAGGCAGTGAGAAGGGGAGGTGTGTGTCAGGGGGGATTAGACTGGCTGCCGTTCCCATGGAGATAGTGAGGTAGTGATGTCTAGCGCTGTGGTTGGTGCAGATGTGGTGACAATCTCCCCCAACCACACACAGACACACACACACACATACACATACACACCCATCCCATTCCACATCCCTGTGCTTTCCCATCTTTTCCATTCTCTCACTTTCTCTATAGAGAGAGAGATTGAGGTGAGCTAGGGCATGAAGAGGTTGAAGTTTTTACGATTTATTTAAAACCAAAGCTTTTTGTATTCAGCTACATTGGCAAAATATCGTCATTAAAAGATCAAATCACAATTAATCAATTCCGTTTTAATCTAGTCTCTAGTCAAGTAACTTAAGTCTTGCCAATATTTCAGCAACTCGGTGAAGCTGCATTTGTATGCCGAAGACATTGTCTATAAAATTTTGGAATGTGATATTCAGCAGTCAGGTGTTCATATACTTCTGGCAGTGTTGTGTGTAGCAATAATAGGAACGTACGAATAGCTTGAAGATTCTGAGGGATAACTGGGATCTATGCTATCTTGGATGCTTGCCAACATGAAGCATTTTTCTAGTTATTTCAGACTTCAGTCAGGTGCAATTAACACATCCCACCAGTGATCCAGTGTCAATTAATTTTGTAATAACGCATCATCTAACGCATCATCGTTATGTCTTACATAATTCACAATTTATACATGTGTTTTATGTGCCAAATAAAGAAACTAAGCATTTTTATACACATTATTATTATTATTATTATTATTATTATTATTATTATTATTATTATTGGGGCTGCAACAAACTATTATAGCCACATATTAAGTTTAACTATCTTTAATTAAACTTTTTTAAAGCTTATATAAACAAGGGATCTTTGGGATAAAGGACACAGCCACACCACCATCAACAAACCTGACTGAACGTGTAAGTGAGGGGACGACAGCATACAAATATCCCAGTTCACTGAGCACTCTATATCTATGATCCTTTTAGATCCCCTCCTTTACCTAAGAAAAATTTACAGATAAAAGATTTAAAAATAAATATATTTTTAGCCTTGACTTAATCACTGAGACTGTGTCCGAGTCCCGAACGTTGATCGGAAGGCTGTTACATAATTAATAGGGCTTTTAAAGAGAAAGATCTGTCGTAGTCTTCATTATTTGAGGTACCAACAAATAGCCTGCACCTTTTGTTGCATCATGTAATATCATCATATTTTTATTAGCTGTACACATTGAGACAGAAACACCATCCAGACATGCTGCGTAATCTGAAAGTTTACTCCTAGCTGCATGTGGTCCTAGTGAAACTACGTCCGTCTTATCCGAGTTTAGCAGAAGGAAGTTATCAAGCATCTCAGCTGTCTAATGTCCTTTACACAGTTCTCAAGATTTCTTAGCTGATCTCTCTTATCTGACTTTGCTGAAATATACAGCCATGGATCATCAGCATAGCAATGGAAGCGAATACCATGTTTATGTAAAATTTCACTCAAAGGCAGCATATATAAGAGAAAAGCAGTGGTCCTAAGACAGATCCTTGCGGAACACCAAACTTTACCTCAGAGATACTTTACCTGATAGCGATCAGTCAAATAAGACCTAAGCCAAGAGAGAGCTGTTCCCTTTATTCCAACAATGTTCTCATCAATGTATGCTAGTAACTAGCTAGTAACAAGTAGAGACAACACCCTAATTAGAGGTCAATAAAATGGCATTTACATATTTGTAACTAGCGCTGTCTCTGTGCTATGATGTGGCCTAAATCCTAACTGAGATTGGTAGTCAAATCAGGCTTCCCCTATCGAAGCATTTAATCGACTAAGGTTATGAAGGGGACCTAGTCAAAGTGTGGACTTAAATCTAATTGAGATGCTGTGACATGACCTTAGAAATTTGTGCCCTACAGTGTGGCTGAATTAAAACAGTTCTGCAAAGTAGAATGGGCCAAAAATCCTCCCCAAAAAGATGTAGTTGTTGCAAAACGTAGCACAACCACTTATTAGGTTTAGAGAGCAATAACTTTTTCACATCGCTTCAGGCAGAATTGGACAGCTTTTATTGCTTAATAAATGAAATCGTATTTACTTGGGTGATCTTTGTATAGTATTAAAATGGACAATCTGAATTATTTAAAGGTGACAAATTTGCAAAATAAATAAATAAATATTAATTCATTAATTATTTACACAGTAAGTGTGTGAATGTTTAATTGGACAAGTGAGAAAGGAATGTCTTCTTCCTCTAACTTACACTTGAATTAGAAACTAGAAACACTGGAGCTACGTGAGTTCGATTGAAAAATATGACGAGTAAATATACAAAAGAATAGGATGACAGCCTGGGGGTTATTTGTACCACCAAACCCACAGTGCACATGTTCTGTCAAGAGACCAGCATGACTGCTTTTAATCCCAGTGGGGTACGGGAACCGTGAGCAGATGGGACTAGTGGCAGTATAGGGCTGAGCTCAGACTCGGCATGTGCTTGTTATCGGCATAGCCTCCTAATGCACCACATTCGTTTCCCCGGTCTTGTTAAATAGATTTTAAAGGCCAGATTGTCAGTCTTCACCCTTTGTCTCCACTCTCTCCTTTTCCTTGGTGTTATTTCTGCTATCGGGCTAACCAAACCGCATCGTGTTGCCAAGCAACTCGTCCTTTGGCGTCTGAGGATAATTGCAGGATTTCGGGGGTGGGGGTGTTTGGGGTTTGGTGAGTGGGGAGAGCGACGGATGGATTGAGACAAACAGCAGATTTCAGAAGTGTACGTGTCAGGTCAAGGTGTGAAACTCCAATTGCCTCAGAGATGACAGGAACCAAAAAAAAAACTGAAGACAGTATGATGGAGGGGCTGCAGAAGACACACAGGCAAACATGGATCAGATGATTCACTTCATTTCAACAGGCTGCATTTGAGACCAAAGTGTCCTCCAGTGTCTTGAGGATAATGACAAGGATGTAAAACCAGAGAAGCTGAAACGCTTTGCCAGCTCCCTTTAGTTTGGATTAGAAGTTTGTCTTGTATGGACGACAGCCAAACCCCTATCGGTATATTAGTTCCACTGTGGCCTTGCAGAAAACTATTTTTAGCTCTACTGTATAGTTGACAATATGACAATAAAACTTTCTAATCTCCTCGCTGATACATCACTTGAATGAAGCAGGCAGCCCAAGGAACTTTTAAAGTTTACAATCAATTGGGCGGCTTTGTCTATTTGCAATGATGTTGACTAGTTATAATATGAGACCTTGCCACCAATTCTGTCACGTGTCATTTCAAGTTACAACAATGTGAGGAGAGGAAAGCGGACCATGCATATTGGTGCAGATTCACATGGGTGCATCAGCATAAAAGTTAAAGATGTGATGCATCAATCACAAAAGTGCGTATCGGAGTTGGTATTTGTATCACGATGCATCTGTCTTTTTTTATCAGTTTAAAAAAAAAATTTGTCTGTATATTACTTTTAGTAGAGCAATCTAATTATTTGTAGCTTGATTTCTCCTTGCTGCTACGAAAATTCGATGTATCACAACACTACAGAGACCAAGGCATGTCCTGAGAGTCACACACAATATGGATCAACATGGTAGAGGTAGAGCTGTGTCTTCCTGGAGACAGAACAGCAAAAGAATGTCTGTTTTTATTTCATCTATTTTTTTTTTTTCCTCTCCACCCCTAAAAAAGCCTGTTTGTGAAAGGGCCATGCATTACAAGTCAGAAGGCACTTAAGTCAATGTTTTATTTGCTGTCTGGCTTAACCAAAGAAATAAAACTAAAATAATATTTTTTTAAATAAATATATAAATATTTAAATATAAATAAATATAAAAGGGGTGAAGTTAAAACCTTTAATGCAACACACAATTATTCACAATGTCCCTTCTGTACCCAGATAAGAAAAAAAAAAAACTCCATAAAAAAATAATTTGTAATTTAAATAAGCAGCACGCGTTGTCAGTGATTTGCCTCTAGAGGCCGCTCTCATACTGTGTAGCTCAACCCAGAAAAACTATCAGTATGGATTTTTGCCCATAATTAGAAACCGATGATTTGTTTAACCTCTAATCATTACATCTTATTGTCTTAACATGTCGAGAAAGGTTTACATGCTTCCTTCTTCTTTTGGCCTTTTGAACACCTTTTTCGTATGCCATATCCTTGAACTGATGGCACAAAGTCAGTCTGAAGTTGTTGCTATATTAGTTTTTTAGCATCTGCTGAGGTGAAACCTCAGGACACCACACAACTTGTTATAGCTAAAATAATGGCCCTACAAACCAAAAAAGGTAAAGACAGTATTTTGTCATTTCAGGTATTTGAACACTTTACTGAAGCTGGTTCCTCAAGTGTTGCAGCTTCAAGACCAACTGCGAGAAGCCGTACAGAATGGAGACATGGAGACGTCACACGGGATCTGTCGAATCGCTGTCTCCCTGGGAGAAAACCATTCCAGGTACACACACTATTATTGGTCACACTGTTTATTTATTTAGCCTGGTAGCAGGGACATCTTTACAGTATCTGGTCAAAAGGGGTCTATTGTTTCCTTCACATCAGTAGGTACTTGTTGGCATACAGGAAGCGCAAACCAGTTTTGCTTTGCCAGTTTGCTTGACAGGTATTTTAAAATTGTGAAAAGTGGAGGCAGTACGTTTTCAGCCCATCCATTTAAACCTCAAAGCACATTTTCTTGTCTGTTTGTTTGACATCCTTGTTAGCGTGGTATTTCAAGAACGGGAGACGGAATGGTTTGGTTTGTATGCCGTTATCATCCAGCAACTGTTTTTTAATTTGATCTGAGCAGAGTCAAGGTCACAGCAAAGTCAAAGGTCTCACGATGCTATTCACTGATGTAATCCCCCCATGCAGTGTATATTTAAAAAGTATGCCATTATTAAAATGAAGGACTAGAAGAACTAGATGAGGTGTATAAATAAGATTCATATAAATATTTTTACTTGGTGTCATTAGTAAAAAAATATATATAGTCATCAAATTTTAGACCGTATCACCCAGCCTTATTGGATCCTGTCCTGCATGTTTATGCTTTGTGTGTATATGTGTGTGCTGTTGAGTTAATTATGCAGGACTCCTTATTAGGACAGCGAGTCATGCAACACATATCTTCAGCTTCACTGTACACACTCGGTTTCATAGCGTGACACAAAAACATGAATCTGTATTTCATTTAACACAGAGTAATATTTCCAAAAGTGTTGCATTTCTGTGACATGCTTGTTTTCTTGTGTGAACGTCTACAGGGCTCTCCTGGAGCAGGTGGAGCACTGGCAGAGTTTCCTGGCACTGGTCAATATGATCATGTTCTGCACTGGCATTCCTGGCCACTACCCTGTCAACGAGACCACAAGCTCTCTCACACTCACGTTCTGGTACACTCTGCAGGTATGAACCACTTGAAATGCATTTCTTTTGGTAACCTAAGGTCTGTAGACACCTCACTATCATATCCATACGGGCTTGTTAAACGTCCCATTCCAAATTCAGGCTCTTTCTGTGCTATATGAGCTTGCATCAGAAAGTATCAAGACTAGCAACACGCACAGTTACAAGGAGCATCAAACTTCATACGTCAGTGTGCCAAAAGACATCGTCCTGTGTACGTCGGGAGCTGACCACGTCTGCTATTCTGACCGCGTGCGTACTCTGTCACACGTGAGAGTCTCGCCAGAAACAATTTCTCACTTCCACACCCACCCTACTCACCAGATTTGCTTCCTGTGGACTTCGCCCTGATCCCAAAGATGAATATCCAGTTCAAAGGCTGCCAATTTTTTGACACCATTGCGGAGTTCCAGCACGAATCACAGAAAATGCTTGACATGCTTGGAAAAGAAGACTTCCAGCACAGAAGTGGCAAGAGCTCTGGGAGCTCTGTATTGCTGTAAAAGTGGACTCTTTCGAAGGTGATAGTGTGTAAAAGTAGATAAATAACATACTTTAGGGCAAAAGGAGCTCGTCTCGAAAACCTTTTGATACCACCTCATTCCTGTCTCCCCTATTAATTTAACTAAAACACACATATAAGCGTGGGACAAAGCTGATTGCAGTTGGTATAGGACTGAATATATGGTGACATTCCTCTTATTGTATATTTTGGGGACTATAAATAATTATTAACATTATTTACATAAAAAAATTAAAAAGGGAGGTGTTGCTCTAGTTCCATAGGAAGTAACAGTATAAACCCTGAGCGGTGGATAATTTAAAAAGAACGTGTCATTTTCCTATATAACCGTGCAGCACAACATCGTTTAGCAACACGTAATCCGTTTTTCTCAGCGAATTTTCATTTAGAAGTTCCTGCGTCGAACTTTTCCTGAAAACAAAATTGCCATAATGAGAAAAGGGAACGACCTGAGGAAAATAGTTGGCAAAAAATAAACAAATGAATAAATGCCACATTCGGTGTCTCCCTGGGTTTTACTATAATTCAGCTTACGAGTGTTATCGGAGCTCGAATGTGTGATAGCGCTAAAATATATAGCTAACCTTTAGCTTTGAATGGACGATCTTCGGAGGTAATGATAGTGCTTGGTATATTTTTTCAGTCTATGTTCAGTGTAATAATTCATCATGTCGTGTTTGTGCCAAATACGAGGTTAGCCTACTTCAAGCCTTTTTGAACATTCTGTACCATCCTAATGTTTGCCAGTTTCCACCCCCACAGGAAACCTCCACTGCGCTGAATCACATTTCAATATTAGTGATTTGAGGACTAGATCTTTCAGACGCTAAGAAGTTGAAAAGTGAATGAGTTTGTTGATTTGTTTTCGATTTTTAAATGATTCTGAATTCATCTCTTCCTTGCATGAATGAAGTCTGTTTCATTTGTTTTTTGTTTTTTTTTTCTCACTTGGCTCCATGCAGAGTCTCTGAAATTGAAACAAGGAGAACCTTCCAAGCTCAATGAGACAATAAATGATTTGATTGATTCCGTGAGGCGAGCATCATCATTGTCAGCTGCGTTCGATTAAAGAGCCAGTTCTAAGATCTTCTGCGATAGTTGATGATCTCATTCAATTTCCTTGGACATTCAATTCACTAAAATGGACAGCTTGATTCCATTGTCTTGGTAAATTGGACCCAACTTCCCATTACCAGTAGTTTATTGCGCTGTGTCCCCCAGACATGCTGACTGTGGACTAGCTAGAAATCTAAAAGCTGTTCAAGAGATGAATCGTTGCTGCAAAAACAGATCGACAGGCACTGCATTGGATAACGTTTTGTACCCTGAATGTACATTTTTAATGAATATACATGAATTTTTTGGAGTAGGAATAGACACGAGTGGACGTCTGTGACGATTAAATTCCATTTTTAGTTTATTTCCGAAGCACTTTTCACAATGGACATTGCCTCAAAGCAGCTTTACAGAATGTAAGAATTATAGGACAAAAAAATGTGAATAAGTGAACTGTGTATTTATCCCCAGTGAGAAGCCTGGGGTGACTGTGGCAAGAAAAAACTCCTTTAGATGGTATGAGGAAGAAAACTTGAGAGGAACCAGACTCAAACGCGGAACCCATTCTCATTTGGGTGACATCAAGAGTGTGTTTATAAATCATAAATACAATATGAAACACCAGAAAGAGAACTATAATGAGCACCGGAGTGTGTGATTATGAGTCTATAGTCTTACACAGTCAGTTGGAGTTGTGGAACCAGGAGCTCCTAAACAACTCATAAAATAGCTCAACATCTGAGATCATTATAGATCCAACACCAACTCCTACATGCCCGATCCTTTAAATGTTTAACGATTGAGAAACAGCGTAGAATGTTGATTTTTTTGAGTATTGATTAAGAGGTTGTTTATACTCAAAATCCAATGTAAAGTGAGGTTTCCTTGAATGTCAGTTTCATTATTCTAATCAAACTCCAGTACAAGACCTAGCAGTAATCTACTTTTTTGCTTTTTGTTGCAGGATGATATCATGTCATTCGAGGCAGAGAAGCAGGCGGTGTATCTGCAGGTTTACAGGCCTGTGTATTTCCAGCTGGTGGATGTACTTCTCCACAAAGCTCAGTTCCCCAGTGATGAGGAGTACGCATCGTGGTCGTCCGATGAGAAGGAGCAGTTCAGGATCTACAGGTGTGTAATAGTTTGTCCTTAATGTTACATCTGAATATTTTCTTTTTCTCGCTCGTTTTTTAATTGAAGCTGTCCTCTAAGGTACATCATAAAATAAAATAAAATACAAAATATTTTCCTCAGCAATTTTTGACAGTTTTAGACTCCAACAAAGAGGGCCTACATAAGTGAATTCATCACGAAGGGAAAGGTGAACCGAGAGAACTGAAGAAATTGTATTTGTGTATAATGTTCATTCTTTGCTTTAGGGTGGACATATCTGACACATTGATGTATGTCTATGAGATGCTGGGAGCAGAGTTGCTTAGTAACCTGTATGACAAGCTAGGCAGACTGCTTACCAATGCAGATCAACCAACCTTCTGGCAGGTCAGAAACCACACACACACCATACGGACATTTTTTTATGCATGTATTGGGGGGGTAACAGTACACACATTAATTTCGGTACGTTCGGTACAGTGCACTTGTGTCCCGAATGCAATCCTTGTTTCATGTGCAGAACATAGTTCAAATCTAAGTTCCCATATAAACATAATAAGTGGTGGACCACAAGTTTATTTAGTCTCCGCCTCACAACAGTCTAGCGATATGGATTCTTTTTATGTCTTATGTTGAAAGGAGAAATTCCTGAAATTTCTTAAATATCGAGGGAGAGAATGAATGAAAGTTGTAAGGAATGAAGACATTTATAAATAAATAAATTTAATGAAAAATTAATATCTTGTTTTTTAAATGCAGACATTTATTAAGTATACTGAAAATTCAATAATAAATAAAAAAATTAAAAAAAAAAAACATGCACAGATTTCTATACACATCTGTATTACCCAAATGGGCGCTAACAAATGTAAACTATTCAATTTTTCATCATTTTAATTAGATTTTATCAAAATAAATTTGTGCCTTTTTCATTGATTACTAAATGTAATCAATATAATATGAATGTATTGCTTTAATTTGATTTATTCTATTGTGTTAAGTTTTTTTTATGTAGACCAAGCAGCTATTTTATTTTAGTTTTATTTAAAATGTTATGTAATAATTAGCAACATTAATTAAAAAAAAACCCAAGCAATTTTTGTTTTGCATTTCTTCCCCCTTTTATATATAAACCCTAAAAATCAAGGCTTCTTAATTATGAGCTTCAAATCAGCGTTGTTTCTGATTTTAATCATCAGTTTTGTTTGTACTCTCCAGCACACGGAAGCTCTGCTGTATGGTTTTCAGTCTATAGCAGAAACGATAGATGTGAACTACTCTGATGTCATTCCCGGGCTGATTGGCCTCATTCCCAGAATAAACATCAACAACGTGCAGCTCGCAGACACTGTTATGTTCACTATAGGTTTGTATGTAGTTCGGCAAGGTTTAACATTTTTGTGTTTTTTTTTTTTTTAAATGCACTCATTTTTTTTTTCTCTCTTTTTCCCTCTCTGTATGTATGTTTGTACCCCTGCCTATTTGTAGGAGCACTGGCTGAGTGGCTAGCGGATCACCCAGTGATGTTGAGCAGTGTGTTGCCGTTGGTTCTGCAGGCTTTAGGGAATCCAGACCTTTCTATTTCTAGTGTTTCCACCCTAAAGAAGATCTGCAGGGAGTGTAGATATGACTTGCCACCCTATGCTACAAACATCGTTGCGGTGTCGCAGGTAGACACATTTGACTGAAAATTTAATTCTAAAAATAAAATCCCTCCTTCTTCTTTTCGTCTGCATTAGGGGGTCGCTACAGCGGATCATCCGTCTTCATACCCCTCTGTCCTCTACATTTGCCTCTTTCAAAACAACTACCTGCATGTCTTCCCTCACCACATCCATAAACCTCCTCCTTGGTCTTCCTCTTTTCCTCCATCCTGGCAGCTTTATCTTCAGCATTCTTCTACTGATATACCCCCATGTCCCTCCTCTGCACATGTCCAAACCATCTCAATCCCACCTCCCTCACCTTTTCTCCAAAACGTCCTAAATGCGCTGTCCCTCTAATAAACCCATTTCTAATCCTGTCCATCCTCGTCACTCCCAACAAAAACCTCAACATCTTTAGCTCTGCTACCTCCAGCTCCGCCTCCTGTCTTGTACTCAATGCCACTGTCTCTAAACCATACAACATCACAGGTCTCACCACAGTCCCATAAACTTTCCCTTTCTCTCTCAGTCTCACAGATACCCTTCTATCACTAAAACCACTCCTCCTGTATCAAAATGATGCAGAATGTATATAGTTTTACATATAGTAATGTGGGCTAATAATCTTTCCCTTCCTTCTTTGCTCTGTTTTTGTGATACAGGAAGTGCTTATTAAACAGATCCACAAGGTCAGTGTTTTCATTATCTCCTTTGCATATCGAAAGCTTTGTGTTGGCCAAGTTTGAAAGAAAGTATGATTTCTAGCTCTCTTTTGCCCTACTCCTTTTTCTCTCTTTCTTTCTCTCCATCATACACACACTAGACGAGTCAGTGTATGTGGCTGATGCAGGCTCTAGGTTTTCTGTTGTCCGCGTTGCCAGTGGAAGACATTCTGCACAATCTGCACTCTCTCATCACACCCTACATCCAGCAGCTGGAAAAACTGTCCCAAGAGACGGTAAAAATTGATCGCACATCACAAATTTGTTACATTTACAGTAAGGCAAGATTATATACGATCCCCAAGAGTCAGTGTCTGCAGGAAGACCAGTAACGCAACACCATTTATAACACATGGAAGTGCTCGGTCATACCAGCAGCTCTGTAATGCATAAAAGCAAAATGTTTTTTGAGGTAAATCTGGGGAAAGAAATCCATGTATGTGCTTTATAATGAGCTTCATAACACAGTCCAGTTTTGAACTCTGATGATTCTCTTCAGTTTTGATCGGCTGATGCTGAACATCACGAGACATTATTTTAGAGATTACAGCAAGGATGTAGTGGATCAAATTTCTGCTTTCTCATACTTGCTGTGGCAAGCTTGTGGCTGAAGATCTGCCCCCAACATACCACCAGCCATTAACACCAGCAGGTTGTTTAAACAAAAAACAACTAGTGCTTGGTACTAAGTATTTTTGGCCCATATTTAATCCTAAAACTAGTTTGTAAAATAGGCTGTTGTGTATCATGGATTCGAGAGCACCACTGATGGTTGTTTACTTATTTTGTAAAGTAGCTGGTTGGATTCTGTATTTTTCTACCAAATAATTCAGTCTTTAAATGCAGAATAATAATAAAAAAATCTAAGGTCAATGCTAAATTTGGTTGTGATGGTCCACTATTTATATACGAAAACAACACACCACCTGTATAGGCATCTGGAATGGCGTAGCTTTGTGGTTAAGATATTGGACTTCTGATCAGAAGATTGTGAGCTCAAATCCCAGCACCACTTAGCTGACACTGCTGGGCCCTTAAACAATCCTCAACTGCTCAGTTGTGTGAATAATAATTGTCAGTCGCTTTGTATAACGGCACCTGCCGAATGCCTTAAAATGTAAATGCTAACCAGAGCTTTCCATCATTCATTGTCCAGTAAAATGCCATTCAACAATGTTTCCAACTTCTGAAATATTTGTGATAAATTTTTTTGGTGCTTATTTGTTGACTGATGTTGTAAAAGCTAAGCAAACTGTACATCACTTACAAACTTACACACTGTATTTGAGTGATTAGGATTCCAGTTCATCCCATATGTGTTATATTGGGACAGCGTCAACGCGCAATAGCTGGTCACTCAAGATCTTCCACACCAACCTATGTAAAGCATATCTTTATGGAGCTGGTTTTGTGCACAGGTGCATTGTCATGCTGGAACAGGTTTGGATCCTCCAGTGAGGTGCATGGAAAATCGAATGCTCCTGCATTCAAAGACGTCCTATTACAATTGTGTGCTCTCAAGTTTGTGGTAACAGTTTGAGGTGGAAACTGGTTGGAGAAGTCAGGTGTCCTAATACTTTTCTCCATATAGTTTTTATTTTATTTTATTTATTATTAAGCACTATGTTTGTTAAAGCAATGTAACCTTTTTAAAGAGCAAGGTAAGCCAGTTAGCATTTAAGGTAATATACTGATCTAATAGTAATAATAATTAATAATAATATTAATAATAATAATTATTATTATAGTTAACTATTTCACTGCAATGAAATCTGGGTTATTGTTAATAATAATATTATCGTCATTTATTATTATTAACGGTTAACTATTCAGTGCCAATAAAATCTGGGTTATTATTATTTTATTTATTAATAGTTACTTACTGTAAATAGTAATATATTAATAATAATTGTTGTACTATTCAGCTGTACTGAAATCTGGGATTTATCGGGGTTTGTTTGTTGCAGTCTTCTTTGTTACTGGAATATGTGGCATGTTTTGTCTTGGCCCTGCTCCATATGAACAGACTTTGTGAGTGAGTGTGTGTATGTGGTTTTGTGTGTGTGTGTGTGTGTGTGTGTGTGTGTGTGTGTGTGTGTGTGTGTGTGTGTGTGTTGTGATTATGATCATGGAACATTTCTCAGTGGGGCCAGATTGCATATCACTGGGTCCAGAAGCAACACCACAGGGTAAACTACAACTAATGAAATAATGCACACAGACCCACTACTGCTTGGGGCTGGGTTACAGATATGTGAGTGAGTGTATGAATGAGTTAATGAGTGTGTGTGTTTCAGATAAAGATGGTGTATGAGCAGACACCAGCTAATGTCATGTTTTTTCATTACAATTCTGTGTTGCACTGATCAAATGTTAGGCATTACTTTAGAAGCAACCTGCATCGAATAAGTGATGTGGATTAAAGCAGATGCAACTCAGGGAGACTCTACAGAGTGTAATGTTGCGGCACCGAAAGGTCAACAGGTTCAGACTGAGCTAAAAGAACACGGTGTGCTTGCAGTGCCAGGGACTCCAGCCCGGGTTACATTAATCTCTATTGTTTGCTAATGTTGGCTATTAAGAGTAAAATAAAAAGCAAGTCATGAAAGCAGACGAAGGTGGGGGAAATCCAACTGCAGCTCGCTATTCATTTAGTTAGTGAGGAGAAACCACACACACACACACACACACATACGCCGCAGACTAACAATTGAGTGTGTTTAATGAACGTAGTAAAATTCCATCAGACAAAAGCACCTCTTGCAGTAAGTCATCATGGTTGGTTTTAAATACTTCGGACGTTTATGTCCCAGTGTGTCCTGTTCTAACAGGTTTTAATGATGCTGATGCTACTGTTTCTTCAGAAGTCACCAGTTTATAAAAATACACCTACGGACATGTGTAACACACACACACACACACACACACACACACACACACACACACACACACGTGCACACAGTGATTTGCACTGATGTCTGGCTTTTCAGAGGAAGGCATTACGTCAGACTCTGTGATTAGGCTTTCTTTCAGTTCTATCAGACAGTGACACCTAGTGATGATAAGTGTAACTGCTTGTGGAAGATATATATATATATATATAATTCTCACATGATTAGCTCTGTCAAAACATGAGCAGCAGTGATTACAGGATTGCTGGATCCTCTTCTACATCAGTCAACACAGTACAACTGTTTGCATATATCTCAGATATTTTTCGAATATCATTTTCCGTATAGTTTATTTGATTCACATGGTTCACTACACATTTCAGCTCATTTACATTAAAAAAACAATTAATTTTCATTATTTCTGTCTCTACAGCCAAACCCGTCTAATAAGCTGGCCATCATTCACATTTTGGGCCTGCTGTCGAACCTTTTTACTACCCTGGACATCACCAAGCAGGAGGAGGAATCAGGAGAGAGTGCACCACCTGTCAAAGCCAGCCCACCTCAAACAGGCCCCAACCCAGTAAGTAGCACCTTAAGCATCTGTAATATGTGTGTAATTGAGGATTTTATGAAATCAAATGTAGATCTATTTTGGCATCCCCAAACCTGTCTGTAGTCTAAAAGATACAGAAACTAGAGGTGTAACGATACATGTCTGAAATTTGTATGTATCTGTATGTATTTTTTAGTACAGGGCTTTCGGTATTCAATCTGTTTTATGTGTGGAACATTAGACGTTCCTGAGGGAACTCAAACTATAAATAAGTGGCGGACCGCAAGTTTGTGTAGTCTCCGCTGAGCACTTTGAGTGCGTTTTTTTTGTTGTTTTTTTTCTTCATCATCATTATTATTATTATTATTAAACTTGAAAACATGCACAAAAATGCCAGGGGTATTAAGAAATAATTTAAACAAAAATTAGTGCAGTCATTGTGGCTACTCGCTTCATACTGGAAAAAAGAATTGTAGTGCACAAAATTGCAGCAACTTCTGTTTTGATGACGGCCTCACAATATGAATTCTTTAGCATTTTATATCCAGCTTTAAGAGTTGTTTTTAAAAGGAGAAAATCCTGACAATTCCGCATACTGAGGGAGTGAATAAATAAAGGATGGAAGGAATAAAGACATTTGTTGAAGTATGCTGAAATAAGTAGAACAGTTAAGTAGATCAAATCTTTAGAAAATTAATTTTATTAAAATAAATATTACATTTAAAACAAACACACACAATTACATACACATCTGTATGAGCCAAATGGGGTCTAACAAATGTCAATTATTTAATTAAAATTTCTGTTAATTTTATTTTATTGAAACAATTTAATTTGTGCTATGCAATCATAAAACTGCGGTAATAAAAACCGATTCGTAAATTTAGTGTACTGTTACACCCCTTACAGATACTGAATGTTTTATCAATAAAAATATGCAAATTGTCTAAAAGATGGATATGTAACAATCGATTTCTGGAGGTTAATAGCTATTAATAATAGCTAGGTATCATTCAAAAACCATGCGGCACCAAAACATGAATAAATGGCTGCCTTTTTTTTTTTTTTACTTCATTGCATTTTCTGGGGCTGAACAGACATGTTTCCCCCCCAAATATGATGCATTTGTGTTTGTGTTTTAGGTAGTGGTGGTGTTGCAGCAGGTTTTTGCCCTCATTCACACTGTCCTCAGTAAATGGTTAAATGACTCCCAGGTTGTAGAGGTAAGATTTCAGTCAGTTTTTATATGTTCAGGTTTATTTTCATTTTTCAGTCTTTTACAATTTTTGTTTTCAATTGAGATTATTTTTTTTTTTTTTTACTTTTATTTATTTATGTTAAACATAGTTTTGAGATTGGGTACATTTTAATTTCCCTCTCCCTCTCTCTCTCTCTCTCTCACAGGCTGTGTGCGCTATTTTTGAGAAGTCAGTAAAGACGCTACTTCACAACTTTGCACCCATGGTGTCTCAGCTGAGTGAGATGCTGGGGCAGATGTACAGCACTATCCCCCAAGCCTCTGCACTCGACCTGACACGACAGGTACACACTTCATACACACTGCAAAAAACCCCACACAAAACACTTCCTCTAGTTCCAGTCTTGTCAACCCAGACATTCTCTATTTAGTCTCCAAGCCCACCAGGCTGTTGCCATAGTTACATGCAGTGACGTCATTTAGATCGGAGGCATGCACCGTATAGATTGCACCTAGTCGTATGATGTGTTAAGAAATGAAAGGGAAATGTCAGTCTGTGTGAGTATTATTTGAAATTTAATATCTAAGTGAATGGTGCTACACTTTTTTCTTTTTACATTTAGGTTCTAGGGTTATATATATATAATATTATAATAATATTATTATAATATATAATATTTCTTTTGCCGATGCTTCCAGCAATCAACTATCGTTGCCAGTTAATTGACAAAAACCAATGTATTAGTCGACCTCTGGTGACTAGTCAATTGATGTGTTCCGTATGGTTTATAGCACACTGTCTACAAGGTCATTGTATGTAGTGAGCAACGGGATGCCAGGTGTACTGTAGATACATTTTGCGGAATTAAACGTCACGGCAATGAGTAAAAATTTCATAGTTTCGAAAGTTTTCAAAGTCCACACTTTTCATATCTTTCTACGTTGGAAAGACCAAAATCGAGAAATAAAATTATACTGTTTCAAACAAAAATGTATTGGTGTGGACACAGCCATAGAAACTGCTGACCTTCTGCGTGGTCAGAGAGAAATATGTATGCGTTATGTATAATATCATTTTTTTCTGTTTTTTTTTTTATTATTATTACTAGATGATGCATATATTTGCCAGTGAGACAGACCACTTTCCCCCAATCAAATCCCTGTTTGAGCTGGTCACCTCCGTCACCCTGACCATTTTCCAACAAGGTATGCGTTACAAACAAGCCCGTTCTTCATTCAGTGCTTGAATTACAGTCTGTTTTTGTTAAAGTCTTTATTCCTAATGATAATTTACACTAAATTAGGGAAAAAACAAAACAGTGTAAAGTTTCCATCTTTTCATCCTGTGCAGCACACTTGTGTTTGACATGCTGTTTCCCCAGATAATGGCTGTTCATCTTCGCCTGCACTTCGTCCTCCTCGTCCCCTTTAATTGTCCTTCAGTTTGTTTTTTGCCTCTGTGTAACATCACATCTCTGTGTGCTATTAACCCTCTGATCTTCAGCAGGTGCCGTAACTGTGGCTCTGAGAACCTGCCGTGGATTGTTTTCCTTTGGCTTTGTGTGTTTTTTTTTTTCGGGGGATATTTCTGGGCGGAGTAGGGGAGCTGTGATTGGGGGGGTCCTGGGTCTTGTTTGGAGTGTGGGAACAGCTAGGGGTAGGGAGTTTTGGGGCTAGCTGCTGCCCCACTCACTAATGGTAACCAAGCTTTTCAGTGAACCCTGGGGTGGGGCAGTTTGGGGAAGCATGTCTGATTCGAGAAGAAATCGAGAAACCAAAAAAAATAAAATGTCACAGTAGCAGGGGTCTCCTGGGTTCCCACTCCAAACCCACTTTGGTTCTTTTAGGTTTGTTCTTTTTTATTCGTTCTCGTTATTTCTTTTTCAGTTCATTCTTTATCCTGACTCATGACTTTTTCCGATTTTCTTTTTCTCCTTCTGGAGACTACCTTTAAAGACTGCTTCTCGTCTCCTCTCTCTCTCTCTCTCTCTCTCTCTCTCTCTCTCTCTCTCTGTCTCTCTCTTGCTCTTTCTCTCTCTCTCTCTTTCTCTTTCTCTCTCTCGCTCTCTTTCTCTCTCTCTCGTTCTCACATGTGCAATTATTTCAATGAGATCCTTTCCGTTGCCTTTTGTTTCCACATGACTGTTCGATCTGTTCTGTTGCTGTTTGTATATATTCTTATTATTATTCTTATTATTTCTTAAGTTACATCTTTATTATATTTTAGGGCCCAGGGATCATCCTGATATTGTTGATTCATTTATGCAACTCCAAGCTCAGGTGTGTTTTTAGTTTCTTATTTCATTCACTTTGGGTTTCTCTCTCTTTTACTCTGTCTCTCTCTCTCTGTCTCTCTCTCTCTCTCTCTCTCTCTCTCTCTCTCTCTCTCTCTCTCCTTTTTTCTCTTTCTCCGTTCTTCTCTCTTTTCTGCGTTGACCCTTTCTTTGCCTGAGCGGACATAGGAGCACTTTTGGATGACTGACGCAGTCTTTCCTTCAAATGTCTTGGTTTAGAGGAGCCTGGTCAGCCCTTCAGAAATGTGATTGGTCATTTCAAATGCGAAATGCCATCGTTGCTGTGTAAACATGCTGTATGCAGTCATACAGTTCATGTACAGACATATGGGTGAGCTGCGAGTTGGGGTTCTTTCGAAACATCATTATAGCAGTAACTCTACAGTGAAATTCTTTTCATTATAATTTGCTGGTATTCAGCATGGTTGATGCTAAAAATGCAGAAAATTGAACTTAGTGTAAATGTGTAAATCGTTAACATTCATATTCCAACGTATCACCAAAAAAAAAACCCAGAATACTTACAAAACATTAAACTTAACGATTCCATATAACTACTGAACTGCTCCATAATCAAAGCTCTGTAAAACGTCGTAAAGTCTCATGATGTCTCATCAACTCCCAATGGCATAGCATTAAAAACAATAAACAAACATTTACATTTCAATATGGTGTTAATATTTACTGATTTTATGAAAATACATTAGTTTGAAGCATCCCTTAAGGGAAGTTTAAGTTGTAAATGATAAAATTTAGGGCTGATTAGATTCCTTGAGTAATTCGAATAATTTTTGAGCCTCATTTAGTCCATTATTCTACACACAAAGCACTGTGTTTCCCCATGGACTATTATTAACGACGCACCACCCACTAAACTCTGGAGCGCTCTGGACAGGTAACACGGGGAACAGGAAGACAACAGTGAAGGTTGAGGAGAAGATTTAATTCTGACTTTATTGCTTGCAATTCTAAATTAAAAAAAAAAGAAATTCAGCCATTCGGGCAGCGTCACACCCTCTGTAGTGTCAAAAAGTTTTACATGTTGAAAATGAAATCGGCTGCAATCGATATTCGATGGAAATTTCGCAGGTTCTAATCTGGAAAACAGCAAGTTGGGGATTATCTAAAAGTTTTAGGGAATCCTCAGCGGGACCAAATGTTTAGAAAAGTTAGGAATAACATGTTTAAAATGTTTTCACTAACAAATTCTATAAAAATATTTAAACAGTATTGTTTAAAAGTAAAATAATGACTAGATAAATCACTAAGGTATCATAGGGGCTGCGGGGGTGCGTCCAAAATTTGCAGATTTCAGAACTTAGAACGTAACCGGATTCCGTTGGACCACTGTATAGCAATTAAATGCACTAAATGGGTTTAGTTTTCACAGATAATCTCGTATACAATTTCAGCAATAAAATGTAAAATTTTTTAAAAAGGTAAACAAATTATTTGTAAATTTTAAGAGATTCGTCTAATTTTCTTATTTTCTTTTGTATATTTAGGTATCGCTCTTTAATAAAGAGAAAAGTACTTCTTATTTGATTACTCGATTAATCGTTTAATTACTAAAATAATCGATAGCTACAGCTCTAATATTATTGATTGGTTCTATTTCTGGTTACAACCCGCTAAATGTCAGACGGAAACATATACTTTAAGCTTAGCAAAAATAAGTTTATAAAAGTTATTGAGTAAATAAAAGTGTGGATTAAAGGGACACTTTGTTAATTTGTCTTGAATCTACATAATATCTTTTAAGTAAAGCAGTTCTGTTTATGATTCCCTGAGAGGGGGGGATTTTCAGGTATGCTTCCAAAAAACTGAAAAAAGAGGCTTGTACAGTTCTTCAAGACATATTTACTATATGGACAAAAGTATTGGGACACCTGACTTTTCTTAACATTTCAGTTTCTTTCTCAAATTCAAAGCACAAAGTTGTAGGCACAGAATTGTATTGGAAGTCTTTGGATGCAGTAGCATAAAAATTTTCCCGAGCTAGGAGATGGCTTTTCAATGCCATTTTCCACAAATCCTCCATGAATATATGCCTAACATGGGTTGGAGTGAAAGATCTTGAGTGGCCTGCTATAGAGCTTTGACATCAACGATATCGAACATTCTTAGGATGAATGTAAACGCTGACCGCACCCTAGTTCTCCTCACTTCAGGTTTATTGGCCATGGCATTTGGTTCTAGCTGTTGGTGGCTCTCAAATGTACAGACATTAATAACAATATACATTTAGCTTGCACCTAACAAGACAAAACAGACAATACGAGACAAAATAGACAATACGAATATTAAATATCACAATATACATAAAGTGTGAGAGTGCATGGTAGTGCAAATAACAGTATTGTGCATCACCTATTTGTTCTAATGGAACATCTGACCTGAAGAGTGGAGGTTATTATTATTAACAGCAAATCTAAATGTGGAAAAGCACATATCAATCTTATAGTCAGGTGTCCACAAACATTTGTTCATGATGTGTTGGTTTCTACATACTGCAGAATGACATGCATTATGGCTTTATCGAATTATTTCTATGTGCTTTGCGCACATATAAAAGGAGGCGGCTCGATGTTTATTTGAAGACTGGTATAGTTTGTAAAGCCCCTTCTCCCAGCATCACTCCAGTCCCCAAAACCATTTCAAGCCCTACAAAATTTAAGTTAATGCTATCGAATTGGTACCCCTGTGTCTCACGTTTGGTTTACATCGTCAGTTACTTTGGCTGGATCTCAGGTCCTACTGTTTATTTCTCTTTCTCTCAGTCCTTCTGTCCCTCTCTGTCCCTCCCTTCTTCAGTATCCTCTCATCCTCAATGAGTTCCTTAATGCATTAGTTGTCTTTATCCGTACATGTTACTTAGATTTTTGTTACATACTTTGTCCAGCGAAGACAGGAAATGGAAATAAAAATTCATACCACTTTAAGTTTTGACTTGAGTTAAATTTCAGTATTTGGTTTTTTGCACTTGATTTCTTACCTGATGAGTTTCATTAAAATAAGTTGATGTACCTTTAGTTGCTTTTGTTAGTCCGAATAGAGTAAGCACATCGTAACGTCGTAGACGAGATGATGTCGTCTTTGGTAGGGGGTGCGGGTGGGCTCTGCACGGATCCAGAGGCCGCAGTAATGTTGTGTGCCGTGTTCACTGGCTGTTTCTGCTCCGTAGGCTCTCAAACGGAAACCTGATTTGTTTTTATCCGAGAATCTTGACGTGAAAGCGGTGTTCCACTGTGGTAAGTCACTGTTTTACGTGACGTAACGGCAGTAACGATCTGTCTGGTTGTCAAAATAAATATATAAAAAATGCACAAAAAAAAGAGGAATAAAAGGAATGTGGTGTGAATTCTTTCCGTCTAATTCTTGTGAGTCCTTCCTGCAGGAGTTCTGTCACTCAAATTCCCAGAGGCTCCTACTGTCAAGTCCACCTGCCTCTTCTTTGTAAGTTAGAGGACAATGCTGTACTGTAGCAAGTCGTGCTTTCTGATAGTTAGATCTGGAAATTATAGGATTCTTTTGTAGCAACGTTTTTGTGTTCGGACAGACGGAGCTCCTGCCGCACTGCGTAGACGTTCCTCCTGTGGGCCAAGTTGTACAGGAACATGGCAAACTCCTGTTGCTGGCTGTGCTGGAGGTCAGTCGCTGACTATTAAGGACCTCTCATGATTTTATATCTGTGCACGAATCAGTTATGCTGATTCTCACCGCTCTCTTTGTTTCTTGCAGGCGATCGGTGGTCAGTCTTCACGCAGTTTAATGGACCAGTTTGCAGAAGTGCTGTTCTCCATGAATAAGCACTGTTTCAGTCTGCTCACTGTGTGGCTCAAAGAGGCCCTGCAATCTCCAGGCTTTCCCTCATCCCGAGTCTCTGATGAACAGAAGGATACATTCAGCCAGCAGATCCTAAGGTACTGCTCACACACAACTTGGTCACCATTATAAAAAAAAAATCATTTTCATAACCAGAAATGTCCATTTCAGTATTGATATTATGCTGATAAGTTTGAAGCTCATGAAGCCTTAAAAGTGCTACATAATCTAAAGCAGATAAACTGTATTGTATTGTTTAACAGAAAATAAATATAGGTTGCTTATAGTTCTCTGGGCTTTAATGTTTATATCTTCGGTTATGTTGCTGATGTGTAACTAGGCTTTTATATACTCTATATGAAATCAAATTTTTCAGTAAGGCATATATGCAGTATTCGGAATTTTACAGCACATAATCAAAGACCCAGGAAGTAAATGTGCAGGGTTTCTGCAGGGTCTTAAAAAAGTCTCAAATTTAAAAATGCTAAATTTAGACTGTTCTGTTCTGCGTCTTAATTTTACAGTTTCCGATGTCCGTGTAACCTCTAATGCTCGTTGAAAATGCTCCTAGTGCCTATCTATATATATATTTTTTGTTTCTGTGATATCGTAGTTCGTTCTTTGGCTGGTCCAAATATAATTTGGTGTATTACGACTACAAAGGAGGCCAACATGCAACAGCCAGTCAGATTTCTGTCATTGGCGAGAATCTCTCTCGTATTGTACCACAGATGCAAAATGGTATTTTATTTTTTTAGTTATGGGGAAGTGCAAGTTTAGCGATACTTGGCTTAAAAAAAAAGGAATTTATGGCTCGGTTGAGGCCAGTTGCCAACAACGTATTTGTGCGTTTTTGATGATGTGATATAGGTCAGAAATTTTATTCTTAACGGTCTTAAAAAAAAGTCCTAAAAAGTCTTAAATTCGACTTGGTGAAACCTGCAGAAACACTGATGGGTGGAATTTGATTAGTGCATTATTAACCTATTAGGCGTTCCCATATTTAGCATTTTAATAAACCGACTAGCCGTGTCCATGACGGACATGAATCCGCTGTTGTTATTATTGGGATTGGTTATAATACCACTCTGTCTCTTTCTTTCTCTCAGGGAGCGGGTGAATAAGCGACGGGTGAAGGACATAGTGAAAGAGTTCACTCTAGTGTGCCGAGGGCTGCATGGCACCGAGTATGCAGCGGAGTACTGAGCACTGAAGTCCAAAGTGATCCGAATCCTAGCAGCGTTCCCCCAACCCCCCACCCCCAGCCCCATTGGAAAATCCATACCTAAATAATAGCATTGTGAAAGCCTGACAGATGGATATTGTTCAGAGCATGCACTGTAAGGACCTGAGGAGGGCACCATCTTTATTGTTATTTTATTATTGTTATCATCATTATTATTTCTCTTCCCCTGTGTCTCGCTCTCACAAATCCTGTTTGGACCGTCTTGGAAGTGGACCGCACTGCTTTATCCAAGCGGTACTTTTCATACACTTTTCATACACGTCCTTCTCTCCGCTCGCCACTCGTTCAGCATGCCGTGCGTTGTTGATTTATCCCAACCCTTTTCACGTTCTCGATCTTCCGTGGCTCCTAGGCTGTTTCCTTGTGCCGATTTTTAGCATTGAAATCAACAACGGAATCGCGGTAGTTTAAACGTTTTATTTTGTAATTGAAAGATATCTAAAGGAAAGATGCTAGGAGGTGTACGAGTCTTATGGATGCTGCTGCTAACAAAGAGAGGGACCAATAATTTTTCTCTGTGGCTTTATATATGATGTATGTATGTGTAATATGAATATGTATGTATGTGTGTGTGTGTGTGTGTGTGTGTGTGTATATATATATATATATATAATGTGTATGTATGTGTGTATATATATATATATATATACACACACACACACACACACACATACACGTGTGTATACTCTAACTAGCCTCCACTTACAACATGATTCAAAGGTTGTGAACTTAGTCATGAGTCATGGGCTTTTTTTTGTTTTCTTTTTGTTTGTTTTATTATCATTAAAATGTATTATTTTAATATATAAAGTTAGCAGCATGCACGGGTCTGGGTAGAGCTGATTTTACAGACACTCGTGTAAAATTGTGGGGAAAAAAAAAACAACAACAAACAAACAAAAAAAACCTTTAATGGTCATGAAAGAAGTCCTGCCCTGTGTATGGTGTCCTCTGGGGAAAGCTGCTGGGAGCCCCTAATGGCTGTGAAATCCACCTGTAGATGTCCTTGTGTGTCTTTCTGGATAGAAAGCACGTCCAGAACCTCACCTGAAGAGAGGACAGCGGTCAACTGTGAACCGTTTTCTCATTCATTTCAACACATGACTACTTTGCGTGTGTGTGTGTGTATGTTATGTACACTTGCTTGTTCAGATTGCAGCTTCTGTACAATGTTGAGTGCACTTAAATCAAGGAACTGAACACAATCTACACTACAAGTCCCCGTGTGTTTGCCATTAGAACCCTGTATAGGACTCTTACGGTGGCTGGGTGTCTCTGTCTCCCTGTCTAATGCCCAGCTACTGCCTGCAAACATGTAGCATGTGTGTTTTGTTTCTGGGCAGGGAAATCGGGGCATGCAGCAAAAAGAATGTCTTGTGAGCATTCGGCAGGTGAGGATAATTCCCTATCCTGCCATTTTGTTTACCAGTAATGGATATATAGGAGAAGGGGAGGGAGAAATTAAAGGAAGAGAAATATACATGTGTTTGCTTTTCTTTTGTACTTTGTTTTAATTTATTAAATATATCTAAGATGGCACCTCTTGTTTTTCTGTGTCGTAAATAAGTGACTCTTTGTACCTGGAAGGTCCTACAGAGTTATGAAGAAAGAGTGTATGTGTGTGTGTATATCCTATGAGGACAAACTAGGTAACATTAAATTGTACCATTTTAGGTGATTTAATAGGCACATTATTTCATTGTTCATTGAATTTAATACCAAATTGGTCTATGGCATTTTCTCATTTATTAACAAATATTAATTTCTTCATTTTCACCTTTTAAATAAAAGAAAAAACAACTAGCAAAAATTGTCCTCTCAAATAAATCTAATCTATTTCTTGCTATGTCCTAATTATTTCTGCTAATTAGCTAAAAGCTATAATTTTCACTTATCAGGCCAGAAAATACAAGCTGATAAATTGTCCCAATTAACTTGATGTCTTAGATACACTATATGGACATGCATTTGTGGACATCTGACCATTTGTATGTGCTTTTTGGGATGTGAACATTATGTAAATATCCCTTTCATCATTTAGTCCCCATGTGCTGTTATAGTAACCTTCACTCTCCTGGGAAGATTTTTCAATAGATTTTGGAGAATTGTTGGTGAGATTATTTTTTTTATTCAACCACAAGGGTTTTGAAAAGTCAGGTACAGTGAAGTGCAGTGGTCTTCAACTAAAATTGCTTGTGGTCCAGTAAATGAACCTTCTCTCCAGCTGAGGTACGGATTTATATACCTTAAAAAACATGAATTGATGCTTTTTGTCAGACTAAAGAAATTAGTGTGGACAAAATGTTTATTGGGCACATTATAAAAAAAAAGATTATTAAAGGAAAAAGCTAAAGTGGTCATGTTTCTGCTGAACTGAAATTACAGATCATAGGTAATGAACTTGTACCTCACAGGTTAAAACAAAATGAGAAAAGAAAAAAGCCTCTACATAACTAAATGTATCTAATGTTTAACATTGCTCTCTTCTGTAAAAAAAAAAATATCATCAGCAATATCATTCAGAAAAACAAAAATAAAGTGCCAGTTTTGGATAAATTAAAGTGCAAGAAACCCTTTACTTGTTCATTGGTGCAGTTCCTTTAAGTCCATAAAAATGTAAATAACCTCAAATTAGATTTTCATGAAATCGTCAGTGAGGTTGAACTGAGTTGAAATTAAAGATAGAAGCAAAACTCGGTTTTTAGCATAAGCTTTCCTTATTTTTGAGAATGTCATTGTTTTTCACGCACAACTGCACATAGTCTGACAGCGACAGTGAGCTTAGTGACTGTAGTAGCGGCTCTACTGAGCTGTCCTTTATGTTCGTCATATAAAATAGATTTTATCAGATTTCTTTTTATTATTTTATTAGATATATAGTGTTTTGCATATATTTATTTAATTATGTGAAAAAGCTTTGCTGGACGCATCTTGCTGTCCGGATTCGCTAATTGGCGACCCCTGGTGTCGGGTGTAAGGTGGGGCGGCCTGGGGTCCAGTCAGCGTCCCAACTCATCCTAGACCTTCGGTACGGTTGAGGTCTGAGCTCTTTAGCAGACCATTCAAGTAAACCATATCTTCATGGAACAGGCTTCGTGCAAAGGGGGAATTTTCATGCTGGAACATGAATGATGAATAATGAATATAAATGATATTACAATTCTGCAAAGTATGCATTGGAAGAGCTTACAGACTGCAGATCTTAGAAAGGACTTAAAAAATTTATCCAACAAAGCTGTATATTCTGGTCTATAATCATCCTATTGCTAATCATTAGTTGTAACACAGATAAAGAAAATATGCTTCTCCCCGTCGGGGAATCGAACCCCGGTCTTCCGCGTGACAGGCGGAGATACTGTCCACTATACTAACGAGGAGCTGAGTAGTGCGCTCGCTAAGTGCACTTAAAACCTGTTACCTTTAGATATCGGCATAGGATATAAGAAAGTGAAGATGGATTTTAGAAGTTTGAGTCCCCCATGAGTCTGAACTCCTTTAGTGGCTGGATTGCAGCCCACATGCTCGTTACCATGTTAGTGAGAAAGATGTTACAGCTTTTTTTTAGTTTATTACCCTTGACACATCATATAACCAAATATAGTGTAAACACCTAACACTCGTGGTTCTTCTCCAAATTATATACACCATCATATAGAATGTCTTCATATATCCTATTACAATTTCCCTTTACTTGAATCAAGAGGCCCAAAACTGTTCCTTCATCACATGAAATGGAGTCAGCTCTCTAATAATCTCCTCTCTCCTCCCAACAATTTACAGGAAGCCTTTATTGTGTGGTGTTCTTCAGGTTTTGTGTAATAAAGCAGCCCCGATCTTTCCTTTATCACTTATTGTTAGTATTGAAAGGGCCTCACAGTTGTTTATCTTAACACTCATTCCTTTTATGTCTTTGCAGTGTCTGTAGGATCTTCATGATGCGAGTACAAGGTATACAGGATGTTCTTGTCTGGTTTCACACATCTTTGGTTTACAAAATACCACATAAGGAACAGTTTGAACACAGGTCTGGTCCAGAGTATATGTTCTTGTCTGCTTCCTGTTTTATTGTATCGTCTTTTCTGAATTCACGTCTTGCTCACGATGGAGATTTCCAACAAGACATAGGCGTCAGAGGTGCAAAGAATGTGCTTATTACAGGAAAAGAAACTTGATTTCTGATCTCCGCGCAGTGACGCAACACAGATCGAGTAGAAAAGACTGCAGGACTGCCACAGTTTTTAGCGATTACAATGATTTATAGGATTTTTGGTTAATCGTGTACTCAGGATTAGAGTTTCTTCAGACACACTCTCTCACACCTCTTCACTCCCACTCAGTTTTAGAGACCGCATTATCCTGAGCAGGGTGGAAACAAATTAGGATCCAATCCCGGTGAAACCTGCTACCACATCTAAGGTAGGATAAGGATTTCCACTTTATATTGGAGCGTTACTGTGGGGATTTGTGTTGAATGACTGACAAAACCATTACTGAGATCAGATGCTGATGTAGGTGCATTGTTCAGTGGAGGTTGGGGGCTTTGAGTTCTTCCACACCAAACTTAACACACTATGCAATCATGAAGCTCATTTTGTGCACAGGTCACTTTCATGCTGGATCAGTTCCAGTAACCAATTAGTTCTATTGATAAGAAGCTGTAATGCTACATTATATGTACATATAAGTTAAAATGTAGTTATAACTGAGCGTTTAAGGTAATTGACTAGAAAACCATTGGATGCTCCACTGTTTGTTCACCACTCTAAGTAAAGCAGTAGCTCAGTGGATAAGGCTCTGGGTTACTAAGATGACAATTTGGGGATCAAGCCCAGTATCACCAAGCTCTGATTGGCCCTTGAGCAAGGCCCTTAATCATCTCTGATTCATGAGTGCTGTACCATAGCTGACCCTGTGCTCTGACCCACACCTTCCTAACAAGCTAAAATATGTGAAAAAAGAATGTCACTGTCCTGTGATGTACATGTAACAAATAAAAGCTATACAATTGTGTATGGGGAAGAACTACATATGGATATGATGATCATTTGTCCACATAATTTTGACCCCACACATTGCATTTAAAAAAGATTGAGATTGCTTAGGTACAGTTCACCATGTGTGTGGACCTAAAAGCCAATAATTCATACACTGGAAATCTAATTACATTGGAAATGTGAATACATGCAACATGTAATTCTCTTTCAACCCACCTACAACCAGATAACAGCACTGCGCATGCGCAAAGATTTACCTACGTTCGGGAGAGGCAGAACTTCTATATTTCTTCCTCTAGCATTCAGGCAAGTCCCGCCTTCTGAGCTGGGATTGGCTAAATCATGTGGTTATAGGCCGCCATCCAATGAAACAACGTTTAATTGTAGTAACAGCCAATCCCGGGGCTTCTCTTTGAATACGGGTGGTAAAAAGTGTCGGACACGTGGGTTGAGTGTAGGACTGCCTACAGTGGTCAGGGGTTCTGCTTACTATAGTGTACCCTACTATAGTATACTGATCTGATCTGATCTGATCTGATCTGATCTATCAATCAGCTTCATCTCACACCAGCCAATCAACCCAGTCACTGAGCAACTTGAAGGTAAGATTTGTTCCTAATTTAATATTTATTTTAAAGAGACTTAATAGAGTAGTTTAATGATTTTTCCACAGGAAATAAGCAAATAGAATGTCTTTATTGACACTAAATTGAAGTTTACCTACACTTTAAGTAGTGCAATACTTTCTTTGCCTGAGTCCATTCATTAAAATTGCAACTAGTGTCACGTGATCAAACTCTATCCCTCTTGAGGTTCTGTAGAAAAGGCAGCTTTCTGTGTAACTGAGTTGAACTGACTCTTATCAGGGAACTAAACCCTCCTGATTAGTTTGTGATCAATGTGCAGGCTGTGGTGCAACACTTTGGTGGGTCTGTTCGACCCTGAGTTCATTCTGATTTTCTTTGCACATTTCTCTGGACTTCTCAGTTGAAAACCTTATAGAATCACTTTCAGAGCTGCAAAAACGTGTGCTTGTTCCATTTAGCCAAACAACACATATTTACTTCATTATGAAAAAATTATACTCAAATGTACGTGGAAGAGATGAAACTGTAACAATGCCGATACTGAATCCTTAATTTTCAGCTGATATTGATACTCATCTGATTTTCTTTTCCTTTTACAACTAGTAGGCTTTGAAATTGTGCACAGATCCCCAATGGCTCAAGCGTTTGTTCTAACATAGACAGTGCAAAGTACCTCTCAGGAATCAATCATCAATTGGGCCAGAGTCCAAAAAAATAAATGTGTATGGATCCCAAGCCAATAGACTATAGCAATACCTGTATGGTTTATGTCCAAGCCCATTCTTCTTACTGAGCATGGAAGGATTCATCAAGTATTATGGCATCAGTTTCCTGATTGATTTAATCTATCTCATTATTGGATAGGGTTTATACAGTGCGACAGCAGTGAAGTGTGCCGAAGGAATGACAGACTGGTTAAAGGTGGAGGTTGGGTTGCATCAAGGATCGTTTTTAAGTCCTTTCCTGTTTGCAGTGGTGATGGACAGGTTGACGGATGAGGTCAGACGGGAGTTTCTTTGGACTATGATGTTTGCGGATAATATAGAGTTTTGTGGTGAGAGTAGGGAACAGGTGGAGAAGAACCTGGAGAGAAGGAGAATGAGAGTCAGTAGGAGTGAAACAGAGTACGTGTGTGTGAATGAGAGGGAGGGCAGTGGAGTGGTGTGATTTCAGGGAGAAGAGGTGGAGAAGGTGAAGGATTCCAGGTACCTGGGGTCAACAGTGCAAAGTAATAGACAGTGTGTTAGAGAAGTGAAGAAAAGAGTGCAGGTGGAGAAGAGTAATAGCAGGAGTGATTTGTGATAGAAGAGTATCTGCAAGAGTGAAAGAGAAAGTTTATAGGACTGTGGTGAGACCTGCGATGTTGTATGGTTTAGAGACAGTGGCATTGAGTAAAAGACAGAAGGTGGAGCTGGAGGAAGCAGAGCTGAAGATGTTGAGGTTTTCGTTGGGAATGATGAGGATGCACAGGATTAGAAACGAGTTTTTCATAGAGGGACAGCACATGTAGGACGTTTTGGGGACAAAGTGAGAGAGGCCTGATTGAGATTGTTTGGACATGTGCAGAGGAGGGACATGGGGTATATCCGTAGGAGAATGCTGAGGATGGAGCCACCAGGAAGGAGGAAAAGAGAAAGACCAAAAAGCAGGTTTATGGATGTGGTGAGGAAAGACATGCATGTAGTTGCTTTGATAGAGGCAGATGTAGTATGGACACTGATAGTCTGCTTTAGTGACCCCTAATGAGAGCTGCCAAAAGAAGAAGAAGAATTTTATACCCTATGGTGTGACTAAATTTTACTTTTGGTCAGTTCATGAAAGACTGGGAGATGAGCTAAGTTTATGGGATTCAGCAAGTTTCTCACTTTGACAGTAGCTAATACTGTAATGCGTTACTTTAAAAAAATAAAGTAACCCAGTTACCGTTTCCGTATGGTGCATTACCTGTTACTTTTATAAATGATTGAATTTCGGCTGAAGTGTAGACTACAGCCTAACCTGCTTACTGCAGCGACGCACTGTAGGATTGGTGGATGAACCACTGTAAACAGGAAGAAGACGCATTGTAGGATTGGTGGATGAGCCACTGTAAACAGGAAGAAGACGCATTGTAGAATTGGTGGATGAACCACTGTAAACAGGAAGAAGACGCATTGTAGGATTGGTGGATGAACCACTGTAAACATGAAGAAGAAGCATTGTGGCCGTGTCTCCGTTTATTCAGGTCTGTGCGGCAGTAATGGCGAGTCGAGGCGAGAGCAAGACGAGTTTCTCAAAGTGGAAATATGCTCATTATTTCACTTTAGTTGAGTATAAAAACAAAAACTTTCAAGACAAATGTAAGCTGTGTCTTTCTGGTTCGAAGGTCATATCTACTGCGATAAACAGCAACTCCAATCTGTTGAAGCTCCTCCAGAAACACCATGCTAGTAGCTAGAAGCTAACCCGGTGTTCTGTTCTACATTGTTGATAGTTTTCATACTTCAGCTGTGAAAGAAACATGTTTAAGAGCTCAACACAACAGCAGAAGCCACTTTAGTTTTTGATTGTGAATATATTATTCCGCTTGTTTTGTTATTAATTTCAGAAATCCTTGTGATATATTCAGTTTGTGCTGCTCTGACTTCAATAAAATAGTGTTTAAAAATTACTTTGTGTTTAAGTCAGTTTTGTGTTTGTGTAGACCATAACGCATAAAAGGGCATTAATGGGAACATTAAAGTAGGTTCTTAAAAAAAGTAACTAAAAAGTTACTTTTAACAGTAACGCATTACTTTTTGGTGTAAGTAATCAACAAAGTAACAGAGTTAGTAACTGTAACTAGTTACTATTTTTTAGTAACGAGCACAACACTGGCTGTAAGAATATAGAAACTGTATCTATTACTACTAGAATGTATGTGAACAGATGTATAGTAATTCAAAAAGAGCAGATGAGTGATCTAGTGAGGGAAAAAAATGGAAGCAGAGTTAAAAACTCAGTTCTTTTCTTAAGAATCACAGGGGGAAACAACACAGCTCTTTCACTCATAATACACAATATACTAAATCTTATAAAAGGACTTAACACAAATACATTTATTTCATGTAAGTAGTTCATTCCCAGTTGGAATTTGATTACAAGTTTCATTCATGTTTTTTCCTGCCACAGTCTGTAATACATATAGATGATTTTTGAAATTAGTTTTGTTTTTCTGTGTGAAAACTTCACCTAGAGCTTTTGTTTTTGCTTATTATACAGATGTTTAGTTGAGTTCCATAGACCAAGGAATGGTCCTCATCGTGTTAAAGCCTCTATAGATAGCCCTATACATAACTGGAAAAGCATAAAAAGAAAAAAAACATGTAAAAAAAAAAAAAAAAAAAAAAAAAAAAAAAAAAGGAAGCATGCAAGGGCATTTGGGCATATCATATATAGTGATAAAATAATTGTTCTTCTTCTAAATAATCGCATTTAGTATTTGCAGAAGTAGAAATGCATCGCATGTTTGGTTTAAATAGCAGCTTTCAGTGGTAGGTGTGAATGTAGTTGGTGTGTGAAGGACGTCCGATTAATCGGTTTTGACAATTAATCGCCCCCGTAGTTTCGCCCCCGTAGTTGAACTATAGCAAAAACACACAACGTTTGTTTTACTGGGTTGCATTAAACAGTACGACAGCGGCATCTAGAGGCGAATTGCTGACGCCACACGCTGTTTATTTAAACTGACTTTTTTTTATTTAACTTTTATGAAAATGTATTTGGACTGTTATTTTTTGTTTTCGTTTGAATGCATGTCTTTTTATTTTCTTCTTTATTTATCAATATATAATATATTCATATTTAATTAGCACATTTCCATGATTTATTACTGTTTATTTGTTTAGTTTTGTAATAAAGTTTAATACTATTTTACATGAAATGTTCTGTTTGTTTGCTTTTTAATCAAGTGTCCATTTTAGAAACTATCGCTTGATTTACAATTTTTGAGTACGATTCATCCTAGCTATTGGTAACGTTAAAATCTGTCGACCTCTGCTATCGTCCTGTGAATGTATAAAAACACTCAAAATTGTCCATCCCTTTGCCTCTAGTTTCAGGTCTTAATAAAGTGTCTTTGATCAACATGAAACTTTCAGCTAGAGGTGTTGTATATAAGTTGTTCAATTGTAACTGTGTTTGTGTGTGTGTGTGTGTGTGTGTGTGTGTGTGTGTGTGTGTGTGTGTGTTGACAGGATCATGTCAGTCCTGCAGTTCTACAGGAGGACAGATGATGAAGGTGGGCGGAGCCTTCAGAGAGTCAAACAGCTTTATCCTCAGGTCACCATAACCACTGAATTCTGCTATAATGTGGAAGTAAATGGTGAGACAAAAAAAGAGGACGATATGATTACATTTTTGGTTGATGGTGCAGGGAACGTCTAGCCCACTTACAGGCTTATCTGTTTTTCCTCCCTCAGGTGCTGACTGTATAAGTGGGGAGCAGACGGACATCCTGCGCTGGTTATTTACTCCTCCTCAGTCTTCAGGGCTGTCTGATGAGCCCGCTCTCAGAGCGACTGTGCCAGGAGAGAAACTTGTGGAGATTGGCCCCAGGTATACAAAGACTGTTTCATTAACTGAACTCAGTACTGTTTATAACATCGGTAGTGCACTTGGAGCAGTATCAGCATAAGCAGTGATCAGTATTGTAAACCTCGTTTTTAAGCTTTTTGCTTCTTTTTACAGACTTAACTTCTCTACTGCGTGGTCCACAAATGCCGTGTCCATCTGCCAGAGTGCAGGCCTAAATCAAGTGACAAGGGTTGAGCTGTCTCGCAGGCATCTCATCAAGGTCTGCACAACTGCTTCACTCTCTGAGATTTTCATCACATATTAATCAGTGAGGCCTGGTTGGGACGGTGGAAAAGAAAATACACCCTTTTTTAAAAATTATTAATATTTCTCAGGGCAAACATAGCAAGTGTGTGGTTTTTAAAAATATCTATAAACAAACAAATAACCTCTATGGACACAACAAACAACACAACATATTTGATTTTTGAGTGGAAGTACGGCATCTTATCCACTGAGCTACTACTGCCTATCAATCCTCTTTAATGTAGAATGGTAAATTTCTAATTGTTTGGAAACGGCCTTATAACCCTTCCCAGATTGATCATCAGCAATAATTTATTCTATAAGGTCGTGGCTGATGTCCCACCCATAGACCAAACTGGCAGATCTTCACCTGGTTGCTAATTAGTCTTGTAATGACAGTGTAAGAAGGATAGGGTGTACTTATTTATTTATGGTCAGAAATTTTTAATTCTAGTTCACGTTTTGGAGGTGAAAATGACTGTATATTGAAAAATGTTTTTTGTTGTTACCTGAGGATTTGTTAATAGAAGTTGATGCAGACCATGTAATTGATAGAAATATAGTCTACATAATATTAACATTATTGAATCTTTTCAATAAGAATTAAAAACGGGTGTACTTTCATTTAGGGACGCTGTGTGAGTGTAAGAAAAAGAGTTCATGTGACTAGTGTGATTTACATGTATACGCATTTTGAGCACTTAACCCCCTGTTAGTCCATATTAGTTCAAATGATCTGTATTTTAAGAAAAATATGTAAATAACAGAAACATAATTTTTCTGATGAAGGATGAACTGCATGAGCTGAGTAAAGATGGAGAGATGGAGAAGTTAATCAGCCTCTTGTATGACAACATGACTGAGTGTGTCTACACCAAGCCCATCACATCTTTCTCTGTGGACGTCCGGCCTCAGGAAGTTTTCGAGGTTGACATAATAGGAAATGGCCGTGCCGCATTGGAGAGGGCCAACGATGAGCTTGGTGAGAAGCGTGTCATATAAAGTGCAGTGATGTGTATAGATATTTTTTATAACTAGTAGAATATTATTCCAAAGAGCAGCAGATCGAGTCCTGATGGAGAGGGTGAAGATTAGAGACACATGATTCAGCATAATTGGAAGAAGCATAGCTGTCACAGGATGAGAAGTGATTCAGTGTTATTAGGTCACAAGATATTGTGTGTGTGTGTGTGTGTGTGTGTGTGTGAGTGAGAGAGTGTGTGATAGACACACAGTCACATAATGAATGAATGTTAATGGAAAAAGTAAGTCAATGCTGTTTTATATGTGTTGTCATGCACAAGGATTTCTATCTGTCTGTCTACAGTTAGTGTGAAATCAACATGATATTGTGTTAATTTCTTGTTGTCATAAACGTTAATCTTAAAATACACAAACTAACAAGAAAATATCAATATAACACATGATTATCCTTTCCTTTTAATATGATCCTGGTAATGTGTGTGTGTGTGTGTGTGTGTGTGTGTGTGTGTGTGTGTGTGTGTGTGTGTGTGTGAGACCAGGACTAGCATTTGACTCCTGGGATTTGGACTACTACACTGCATTGTTCCAGAGGGTGAAGAGAAACCCAACCAGTGTTGAATGCTTTGACTTGGCTCAGTCCAACAGGTGTGTGTAGGTTTATGTATGTTAAAGGCTATAAATATTTCAAGAGAAAACTTTGGATGCAACTGGTTTGAAGTCTTGCATCAGCAGTTTTTTAAGTATATATGTGAATTGTGGAAATCAAATATATATTACACAAAGATTACATATTCAATTACACATGGTCCTAAAGATATGATGGTTCAACTTATGATTTTTCAATCTTACGATGCCAATAGCCATATGACAAAATTGTTAAAATATTTAGTTTCGTGCAGCAGGCAAACGTAGAAGCGTATGCGTCACCGGGGGAGTGGTAGCTCAGTGGTTAAGGTGCTGAGTTCAAGCCCTGGTATCGCCACTCTTTGGCCCTTGAGCAAGGCCCTTATGACCCCTCTGTGCTCCAGGGGGGCCGTATCATGGCTGACCCTGCTCTCTGACCCCAGCTTTCCGAGCAAGCTGGGATATCCGAAGAATAAATTTCACTGTGCTGTAATGTATATGTGACAAATAAAGGCTATTCTATTCTTCTATTTTTCTATTCTATCCACTCACCAACTTCCAATTGGAAATAGCCTAATAACCCTTCCCAGATTGATCAGCAGCTAAAACTTGTTCATGGCTGGGGTCCTTGATCAGTATGGGGTAGTATACTGTAATTTGTGAATGGTTTAACAAATTACAGAATATGAATCCAGCCTGATTGCCATTCTATAAGACTCCTGTGTAGGCTAGGCCATGTCGTGACTTACGATATTTAAATGTTTCGATGAGGTCATCGCAGCACCTCACCATCGTAATTTGGGGACTACCTGTATTTTAATCAGTTAAATACAAAATTTTCCCTCTAAAATGCCTGACAGCGAGCACAGTCGCCACTGGTTCTTCAGAGGTCGGATGGTGATTGACGGAGAGGAACAGAAGGACACTCTGTTCAGCCTCATTATGGACACTCAGAAGCACAGCAATCCGAATAACGTCATCAAGTTCTGTGATAACAGCAGGTGAGTAAGAGTGAGAGTCAGTCTGCCAGCATGATAGCCATCATTGAGGCACTCTGAGCTTGACATCACTTCTGTGTGTGTGTGTGTGTGTGTGTGTGTGTGTGTGTGTGTGTGTGTGTGTGTGTGTGTGTGTGTGTGCGTGTTTGTGTGCACAGTGGTATTAAAGGCATGGAGCTGGAGTGCATGTTCCCCACTGACCCTGCTCAGGCCAGCTGCTATGAGACCAGACACACCACCAGACACGTCATCTTCACCGCAGAAACGCACAACTTCCCCACAGGTCAGAGTACAAGCACAATTTTGCTATGTTGTGGTTGCAGATTGGGACCAGAATTTTAAAAGCCTGCTTTTTTTATAGGTACATTAAAATTTGCTTCAGTGTATTGCTGAAATATTTGTACAGAAAAAGAACATATCAGACTTTTAAACATTTATACACAGGCTACAAAATATAATTTTCAGCTTTTAAAGGCTGCGTCATTAATAATGAAAGTAGATGGGCTCGGTGGAATTGGTTATTGATGTGACACATCACTGGTCACAATGAAATTCATTACACTAAAGGTTAATTGTTTTTAAATTTAAAGGAAAAACATATCCACTTTCTCACATGCAAATTCTCTCGATTAATGCAAATTTACCAGTTCCATAACTACTCCTATTTATCCCTGTCTTTTACATCGTAACAGCGTAGTTTGTTATGGGAAATATAATAATATACTGGAAATGACAATATGTTGCACGTGTGTTGCACGTGTTGATGCATGAGGTCCCTTAAAAGAGCCCTGAATATAATGTACAGGTAATGTACACTAGTCGTTAACTAGTTAACTACTTAATTAGTCGTTTTATTTATTTATTTTTGCTGTACTTGAACTCTAGGTGTGGCTCCATTTAGTGGAGCTACAACAGGTACCGGTGGAAGAATCAGAGATGTACAGAGTGCAGGCCGAGGTGGACACGTGATTGCAGGGACTGCTGGGTACTGTTTCGGTAACCTTCACATCCCAGGTGGGTCTGATTTTTAAAATGCGCCATCCTTATTGTAGTATGCGGCGCAAAACTACCAGACTCTGAATGAGCTTTTTACCCCACCTGCCATCAGGCTACTCAACTTACTCACCTTCTGACCTCTTTCCAATTTTGTCTTGTGCTTTAACCAGACTATTTTTGTGCTATTTATTTATTATCATCACTAGTGCACTTTATATTTATCACAGATAGTTTGCATTCTTGGCACTTGTGCACTAAACCTTACAATATAAACATTTATTGTGCAATAAGCAATAATATTGTGCAATAATACTGACCTTTTTTTGTGTATGTGTGTCTATTGTGTTAACTATGTTTATTTGTTTATCAGGATTGTCTGCTGTCTGTTGTACTGTTGTATTGTTTTGGCTGCTGATTGTTATATGTCACTTCTACACATTGAAGCCTCTGGAGAAATGCAATTACATTCTGCTTTGCACCTTACTTCCTGGCTGAATAACAATAAAGTTCACTTTGACTTTGAATTGATAATAGTCCCCTTTTTCTCTTGGACATTTCTGACTGCAGGTTTTGCCCTTCCGTGGGAGGAGGATGGTTGGGAGTACCCTTCAAGCTTTGCCCCTCCTTTGCAGGTGACTATTGAAGCCAGTAATGGAGCTTCAGACTACGGGAACAAGTTTGGAGAGCCAGTGCTAGCAGGTATAACGTGGTGTGCCTTAGCTCGGTGCTGAATTTACAAAACTGGTTAGCAGTTTGCTTTTATTTTAAATTTAGTTTTTTTAAATTTTGCTTTGATGACTCAAGGTTTTGCCCGGTCCTTTGGAATGCGCCTGGCCAATGGTGAACGTAGAGAATGGATCAAGCCAATCATGTTCAGTGGCGGACTGGGCTCTATCGAGGAGAATCATGTGAAGAAAGAGGAAGCGGAATCGGGTAAATCAGAATCTCAGAGCAGCTCAGGGATCATGCTGGTAAAATCGTTTTGTTATGCTTCCTGGTTTTGCATCGGAATATGAAAACTTGCCGAATGCATGAATGAAGTGAGATTCCTTTGAATAAGTGAAAAGAATCATTTTGTTCTTCTCCTGTCCTAGAGGTTAACGTTTCTCTCTGGCGTTAGGTATGGAGGTGGTGAAAATAGGAGGTCCTGTGTATAGGATTGGTGTCGGAGGAGGAGCTGCATCGTCTGTACAGGTAGATATTGATGTAAATCCAATCAGGTTTTACATTTAATGATTCAAAATACAAATCACTAAGTCTGTTTTTGTGTGTTTTATAGGTACAGGGTGATAACTCCAACGATCGTGATTTGGGTGCAGTGCAAAGAGGAGATGCTGAGATGGAGCAAAAGATGAATCGGGCTTTAAGGGCCTGCCTGGAGAGAGCTGAAGGAAACCCCATCTGCAGTATCCATGACCAGGGTGCAGGAGGCAATGGTAATAAGTATATTATTTTAATAAGCATTATTATTTTAACTCTGTTTATAACAATTAAATTTTTATAGCACAGCCCTGCTAAATTCTGATTTGAGGGAATTCTGTTATATGACTGCGATTTATTGGCACATTTAAAAAAAATGTAAGACAAAGATTATGGGGTTAAAGTCGTAGCAATACGAGAATAAAGTCATAGTATTTTGAGAAAAAAAAGTCATCCTCAAGTCATCCTCATAGTCTCTTGAGAAACAACAACTCGTATTCAAATAGCACGCAGATGTAACCATAGATAGCCTTTGAGTCGATCACTTGTCGCCATTTCGGACTGCGCAAAAGAGACAGATTCATCATAGTCTGTGTGATTATATTTAAGTTTCCTACATAACTGCTACAGTGTCTATTAGATAATTATAACGCCGTGCTGATGCGCCAAATGGCAAAGAATTTCCTTCTTGCTAAATTTTTTTATCTCAGATTACTACAAATTTATCCTCAAAATATTTCCACTTTATTCTTAAATTTTTTTTTTTTGTAATGCTACGACTTTAATTCTCGTAAATCTTTTTTTTTCTCTTTTATAACATGGGATATTAATACACCTTCATGTGCATACATATTTGAATACAAACAAGGCACTCGTGTCGCACATGCTCCACATAAAGAGAGTAAAATCCTGTAAACTCTGCGGTTTACTTTTGAGGAAATATTTATTTAGGATATTTCGAAAGGCTCTCTATTATCATTAACAGTGAGAATTTACCAGTGTGGGAATGTCTTCAGTACTGAGGGCTTCCTGGCTTCTCTGTGCTATTTGCAAACTAAAAATGTAATTATTGCTAAACTCTTAACATGAGATCATCTTACTTTCAAATATAATCTGTGTACATAAAGAGTATCTGCATTATCATAGGAATTCTAAATATGTTCTGTACTCCAGGAAACGTACTGAAAGAGCTGAGTGAGCCTGCCGGAGCGATCATCTACACCAGCAAATTTAAAGTGAGCTTCAAATTGTTTGAAATTTGTATGTGGATATAAAAATGTATCCTAGTCAAGTTCTTGTATACACCTATAACTAATGATCCACTTCTTTCTTTTGCAGAGAGGTGATCCCACCCTGAGTGTTTTGGAGTTGTGGGGGGCTGAATATCAGGAGAGTAATGCTCTGTTGCTCCGCCCATCTGACCGGAGTTTTATGGAGCGGGTGTGTCAGAGGGAAAAATGCCCCATTGACTTTGTGGGCAACATTACAGGTGATAGTAAGGTGGGTGTAAAAGCTGTAATATATTTACTATATGGACAAGTTTGTGGACAGAACATATTCCTTTTAACCATCCAATTCCCTTTTGCAGTCATAATAACTTCATTCTTCTGGAAAGATGTTCCACTAGATTTTGGAGTGTGCTTGTGAGGTTTTGTGCTGATGTAGGTAAAGTGAGGAGGCCTGGGGTACATTCATTCCAAAAGTTTTCAATAAGGTTGAGGTCAAATCTTTAAAGTAGGCCACTCAAGATCTTCCACTGCACCCCATGTAAAGTATATCTTCATGGAGCTGGCTTTGTTCACAGTGGCATTGTCATACTGGAGCAGGTTTGGGTCTCCTAGTTCAAGTGAAGGGAAATTTCAATGCTACAACATCTGAAGCTACAGCATCCTATACAATTGTCAAGTCAAGTCAAATTTTATTTATATAGCGCCTTACAGCAACCAAAACGAGCACAAGGCACTTTCCAGTAAAAATAACAAAAATAAAAAACAGGCAGTAGGCAATAGAATATAAGATATATATATATATATATATATATAAAACTACACAGTAGACAAAAAATATAAAAAATATAAGAGCACAATATATATGTAAAAAAGCAGTTAAAACAGGGCTACGTGTTAAAAGCTTGTATAAATAAAAAAGTTTTTAACTGCGATTTAGTTTCAGCACAATGATGGATCGAATGTGAGCTAGAAGAGCGTTCCACAGCTTTGGTCCCTGGACGGGAAATGAAAGCTGTCCATTGTTCGTAGAAAAAAAGGCATACTTAACTAGTGGGCTTTTAGTGGTAAGGTGTAAATTAAGTTAGGGACAATATGGGAAATTAGGAGACCTTGTTTGTGAGGTAGCGTTTGCTGGCTACAGCTGGAAGTCGAAGAACTCTCTCGAGAGCAGGCAAAACTGAAAGTCCTGAAGGTAGAGAAAGGGGTTGAAGACAGGAAGGTACATGGTCCAGCCTGAACTCCTACAGAGACACAGAGAGAAAGGAAGAGATTAATAGGGTACATCAAAATCAGTCAGTTGGACAGATTAAAAACCATTTTAGTTGATCGACAAAATAATGGATTTCACAATAACATCAGGTACACGTTTCCTTTTCTTTTCCTCAGGAGATTCCTCTTAATATTGCATTTGAATATTTTACCCTTTTTCATACATTGATCTGACATAATTAAACATATCTTGCAAAAAAACAACAACAATGAAGTAGTAGAGAAAAAAAAAAGATGGAGGACTGTTGTTTCTTGCTGAGGCATTACCAGCAACTGTAGATAAATAACCAGTATTTCTTTACCATTAATTTTTTTCACAATGTTTCAACCTTCGTACCTTCTGAGGCATCTTTCCCAGTACCCAATCAAGTTCTAGATCCACAGGGTTTCGCCCACCAGTCCCATTACCGTTAGAGACATCATCCACAAGAACAATCTACGGGGAAAAATATATATATATATATATATAATATTATATGGGCATGCCCATATAATACCACTTCAAACATCTGCATGTTTTTTCCCCGTAGATTGTTCTTGTGGATGATGTCTCTAACGGTAATGGGACTGGTGGGCGAAACCCTGTGGATCTAGAACTTGATTGGATACTGGGAAAGATGCCTCAGAAGGTACGAAGGTTGAAACATTGTGAAAAAAATTAATGGTAAAGAAATACTGGTTATTTATCTACAGTTGCTGGTAATGCCTCAGCAAGAAACAACAGTCCTCCATCTTTTTTTTTTCTCTACTACTTCATTGTTGTTGTTTTTTTGCAAGATATGTTTAATTATGTCAGATCAATGTATGAAAAAGGGTAAAATATTCAAATGCAATATTAAGAGGAATCTCCTGAGGAAAAGAAAAGGAAACGTGTACCTGATGTTATTGTGAAATCCATTATTTTGTCGATCAACTAAAATGGTTTTTAATCTGTCCAACTGACTGATTTTGATGTACCCTATTAATCTCTTCCTTTCTCTCTGTGTCTCTGTAGGAGTTCAGGCTGGACCATGTACCTTCCTGTCTTCAACCCCTTTCTCTACCTTCAGGACTTTCAGTTTTGCCTGCTCTCGAGAGAGTTCTTCGACTTCCAGCTGTAGCCAGCAAACGCTACCTCACAAACAAGGTCTCCTAATTTCCCATATTGTCCCTAACTTAATTTACACCTTACCACTAAAAGCCCACTAGTTAAGTATGCCTTTTTTTCTACGAACAATGGACAGCTTTAGTGTCATTTAAAAATTATTGGCCCCTTTCTTAAATGTGAACAATTACAGATAGGCAAACAATAAAACATGCATTTTTAAGTAACATTTAATTACAGTGATACTGACAGAAATATGTAGTGAAAAATAGTCTGTCCTTCATGCAGAATAGTGTAAGGACCTTTATATTCTCAGGTTTGTGCATGTGGACTGCCCTTTTTCTTTCAGACCATAGTTTGATTGATTTGCAAGTTTGTTTTGCTGTTCATCATATTTTATGTATGGCCCCATTAAACCCTCCTGGTAGAGGCAGCCAGACTTTGGCCTTTAATATCCCGGTTCTATGCAGAATTTATGGCTCGATCAATTTTCATCAGAACAACCAGCTACAAAACTGATTACAGTATGCCAGTAAATGCATGGTGAAGGTCACTGCTGATTTTATTTATTTAATTAATTATTTTTAGTGGGGAGGAGAAAATAGTTTTTTCTTATGCATGCCATTTTGATTATCAATTGTAAATCATTTATTTCGTTAAACTTGTTTTCATGAAGTGTGCTAATAAAATACACAATTTTGTGTGTTTTTAAGGTGGATCGCTCTGTGACAGGATTGGTGGCACAGCAGCAGTGTGTAGGACCCCTTCACACGCCACTGGCTGATGTGGCTGTGGTTGCTCTATCACCATTCAGCCTCAAGGGCGCTGCTACGGCGATCGGGGAGCAGCCAATCAAAGGCCTGGTTTCCCCAGCAGTTGGAGCTCGAATGGCTGTGGGCGAGGCCCTCACTAATCTGGTGTTTGCACGTATCACTGCTCTCAAGGTAAAATCTTGGCCTGGTGGGTACCTGTTACTTTAGCAGGGCCTAGGATTGGGGGCATTATGGTGGTGTGCATTAAATGAGGGAATTATAGAATCTGTCACTTCTTTTAGCATAAAACCCAGCCATTAGGTTTGCACAAGCCAGTTCACTTGTAGTGCCTTTTCCAAGCCTGGATAAATGGGGAGGGATGTGTTAGGAAGGACATCCAGTGTAATACATGTGCCGAATCAAATATGCGGATCACGAATCAGAATTTCTTAATGAATCTCGTCGAGGCCCGCGTTACCAATGATTGCTACAGGTATTGTTAGCCAACAGGGTAAAAACAGGTGGAAATTGGGCTACTGTAATTCAGGAGGGTGAAGGTTAGGGTTGGTACTTTAAGTGTTGGTACTATGACTTGTAAAGGGAGCGAGATAGCTGATATGATGGAGTGGAGAAAGGCAGATATGCTGTGTGTTCAGGAGACCAAGTGGAAAGGGAGTAAGGCCAGAAGCATTGGAGGTGGGTTTAAACTGTTTTATCATGGTGTGGATGGAAAGAGAAATAATGGAGGGGTGATCCTGAAGGAAGAGTACAGTAAGAGTGTAATGGAGGTGAAGAGAGTTTCTGATAGGGTGATAAACGTGAAGCTGGAAGTTGAAGGGGGGATGATAAATGCCATCAGTGCTTATGCTCCACAAGTCGGCTGTAAGATGGAGGAGAAGGAAAAATTTGGAATGTGGAAGGACAGATGGTGGTAGATTTTGCTAAAAGGATGGAAATGGCAGGGATGAATACGTATTTTAAGATAAAGGAGGAGAATAGGTTGACATAAGAGTGGAGGAAGGTGCACACAGGTGGACTATGTTCTATGTAGGAGATGCAACCTGAAGGAGATTGAAGACTGTAAATTGTTGGCGTGGGACAGTGTAGCTAGACAGCATCAGATGGTGGTCTGTAGGATAGATTTGGGGATGAAGAAGAAGAAGAGGATAATTGTGAGGACTGAAAGAAGAATAAGATGGTGGAAACTAAAGGAGGAAGAGTGTAGTGTGAGATTCAGGGAAGAGGTCAAACAGGGGCTCAGAGGTGCTGAAGAGGGGCTGGATGATTGGAAAACTACTGCAGAAGTGATAAGGGAGACAGCTAGAAAGATACTTTGTATGACATTTGAAAAGATAAAGGAAGACAAGGAGACGTGGTGGTGGAATGAGGAAGTGCAGGAAGTTGGACACTACGGAAGCTAAAAAGGATTTGTACCGATTGGCCAGGCAGAGGGACCGAGCTGGAAATGATGTACTGCAAGTTAGTGCAATAAAGGATGGAGATGGAAATGTGTTGACTAGTGAGGAGAGTGTGTTTAGAAGATTTAGGAAGTATTTTAAGCAGCTGATGAATGAGAAAAATGAGGGAGGGAGAGAGAAAAAGAGAGAGAGAGAGAGAGAGAGAGAGAGATCGAAAGAGAAGGTAAGATGGTGTAAAGAAGTGGGTAGGATAAGTAAGGATAAAGTGAGAGCAGCGATTAAGAGAATAAAGAGTGGAAAGTGATTGGACCAGATGACATACCGGTAGAAGCATGGAGATGTTTAGGAGAGATGACAGTGGAGTTTTTAAGAACGGGAAATGTCACACCATGAAGTTATGGAAAAGATTTTGGACATGGGATATATCGGTAGGAGAATGCTGAGGATGGAGCCACCAGGAAGGAGGAAAAGAGGAATGCCAAGGAAGAGGTTTATGGATGTGGTGAGAGAAGACATGCAGATAGTTCGTTTGAAAGAGGTAGATGTATAAGATAGATTATAGATTTTTACTTCCTGTCTAAATCTCAAGTCAAGTCAAAAAGCTTTTATTGTCACAGATTGTTGTACAGATCAGTCACACAGTTTGGGGGAGTGTGGATGTGAGGCCTGAATGGTTCGGAACCACTTTCCAAGGTATTAGGATGAAGAGTGTGTGTGAGCGGTGTGTGGGGTCGTCCACAATGCTGTTGGCTTTGCGGATGCAGCATGTGGTGTAAATGTCCATGATGGAGGGGACAGAGACCCCAATGATCTATTCAGCCGTTCTCACTATCCTCTGTAGGGTCTTTTGCTATTCAAAACTGTTTCCAAACCAGGCAGTGGTGCAGCTGCTCAGGATGCTCTCAATTGTCCCTCTGTAGAACATGGTCAGGATTGGGGGAGGGAGATGAGCTTTCCTCAGCCTTCTCAGGAAGTAGAGACGCTGCTGGGCTTTCTTGGTGATGAAGCTGGTGTTGAACACCAAGAATGAATTTGGTGGTCTTGATGATCTCCACGTAGGATCCTTCGATGATCTCTTTAGTTTTGTCGACATTCAGACACAGGTTGTTCGCTCCACACCAGGATGTTAACTGGTGCACCTCCTCTCTGTATGCTGACTTATCGTTTTTGCTGATGAGACCCACCATGGTCGTGTCATCGGCAAACTTGATGATGTGATTTGAGCTGTGCATTGCTACACAGTAGTAAGTCAGCAAAGTGAACAGCAGTGGTCTGAGCCCACAGCCCTGAGGTGCCCCAGTGCTCAGTGTGGTGGTGCTGGAGAGGCTGTTTCCGATCTGGACTGCCTAAGGTCCCCTAGTCAGGAAGTCCATAATCCAGTTACAGAGGGAGGTGTTCAGACCCAGTAGGCTCAACTTCTCAATCAGGTGCTGAGGGATGAGTGTGTTGAATGCTGAGCTGAAGTTATGGACAGCATTTGTACGAGTCCTTATTGTCCAGGTGGGTGAGGGCCAGATAAAGGGTCATGGAGATGGCATCGTACGTGAAAGGTCTTGATGTGCTAATGGCGAGCCTCTCGAAGCACTTCATTGCGATAAGTGTGAGTGCGACGGGACGATAGTCATTAAGGCAGGAGACTGTAGACTTCTTTAGCGTGGGGACGATGGTTGTCATCTTAAGGCACGTAGGAACAACAGCTCTGCTCAGGGAGATGTTGAAGATGTCGGTAAAGATATTCGCTAGCTGTTCTGCTCATTCCCTGAGCACTCTGCCAGGAACATTGTCTGGTCCAGCAGACTTTCCGTGGGTTAACACTGCATAGACCTTTTCTCACTTCAGGTGTGGTTAGACAGAGCACCTGGTCACTGGGAGGAGAGGTAGTCAGGTGAAGCAGGTGAAGTTGTCTTGTAGTTTGTGATTGCCTGGATGCCCTGGATTTTCTTGTTGTGTGCGCACTTTGCCTCTCTGATGGCACGGGACAGTTTGGCCCTCGCTGTCTTTAAGGCCGTCTTGTCCCCTGCTCTGAAGGCCACAAGAACCACAATTCCATCAGATTTAATAATTATATTACTGGTTTAGACATATTTCCAAAAATTCTTTATTTTTTCTTGATCAATGTGTGCTTTGTTTAGGATGTAAAGTGCAGCGGTAACTGGATGTGGGCGGCGAAGTTGCCAGGTGAAGGGGCGTGTCTGTGGGAGGCGTGCCAGGCGATGTGTGAGGTCATGGGACAGTTGGGCATTGCTGTGGATGGTGGAAAGGACTCCCTCAGCATGGCTGCTCGTGTTGGCAGAGAAACCGTCAAAGCACCAGGTCTGTGAGTGTGTGGCTGTGTGTTTGTCTGAGAACTAGTCCAACAAGGCTGAACTGTTTTTCTTTTTCTTTCTTAGGTTCTTTGGTCATTTCTGTCTATGCTGTGTGTCCTGATATCACTGCCACTGTCACTCCTGATCTAGATGACCCAGAGGGCAAAGGTCAGAATGCTTATTCAAGCAGTTTAGGACTGGGACAGTTATTTAGGACAAAATTGTAATATTTGAGTGTGTTTTTCTTACTGTCAGGTGTATTGCTGTATGTTCCTGTGAGTGCGGGTAAATACCGGCTCGGTGGCTCTGCTCTTGCTCAGTGTTACAGTCAGCTGGGAGACTGCAGTCCAGACCTGGATCATCCTGATCTTCTTTCAGCCTGCTTCAACACCACCCAGACACTCATCCATGGTAATTTCTCACATTTTTTGTGGTATATTTATTTTTTATGATTTCTTAAGTCTAATAGTATCTGTGTGTCTATGTGCCTGGTAGATCGTATGCTGAGTGCAGGGCATGATGTCAGTGACGGGGGACTCATTTCCTGTTTGCTAGAGATGGCCTTTGCCGGGAATCGTGGGCTCGATGTTGACTTGCCTTTTAATGGAGTTGGAGGTCAGTAAAATGTCTGAATGTCAAAAATATGAAAGCTAAAAATCCCTTTCTTTTAGGATCATTCTTTCTTTTGTGCAGTGATGGAGGCTTTATTCTCGGAGGAGTTGGGTCTGGTGTTGGAGGTGTGTGAAAGTGATGTGGAAAATGTGTGTCAGCGGTACACACACACCGGACTGAGCTGCTACAAGATTGGCACCACCTGTGGCTTTGGACCAGAATCTATGGTGAGGTTTATATATATTTATATATATATATGAACTTGTCTGCACAAGTTGTCTGTGTTCTGCAATATTTTAAGATTAAAAGAAGTCATCAATTATATGCTTTTCAGTTAATGTATATGTATGTATGTATGTATGTATGTATGTATATATATATGTATGTATGTATATATATATATATATATAATATGATTTGGCTCTGTAGCCACTTGCCTGCATGGATGTGCCCAAGCTGCTCCAACCATAATTAATTATATACAATTGTTAAAAATGTAAAATTTATTATGATTTGTTTACAAATTTTATTTTGCTTTAGTGAACATATTTTTGAATAACAAATGACTGATTTAAAAAGGATCTGTAGGACTGAAATAATTATTAATCACTTCTTGTTTTTCAGGTCAAGGTGAGCCTGTGTGGACAGGAAGTGTTGCATGAGCGTCTGCCCACTCTCAGGGCCTTATGGGAGAGCACCAGCTTCCAGCTGGAGCGTCTGCAGGCCAACCCACAGTGCGTAGAGCAGGAAGAGCAGGGGCTTTCTGTCCGCACCCAGCCATACCTCAAACTGACATTTGACCCTACTAAAACACCTATGACAAAAGAGCTGGGTTAGTCTTAACTTCTTCACATTTTTTATTATTGTTTGTGAACTTAAGTTAACTGGAAGTCAAGACCACCTTGATTTCATTTGAAATAATGTCTGTCTTGTAATTTTTTGGAGCTGTGGGCAAGCCTCGTGTTGCAGTCATCCGCGAAGAAGGCAGCAATGGCGATCGGGAGATGTCCGTCTCTCTGTATATGGCCGGATTCGAGGTACACAAACGCACATGTCTGATTGTTTCAGACAGGATTAGTGATGCTGTAAATCTGAGTATCTTCACTAATATTTACAAGTGCACTTCATAGTTTAATGTAAAGAGCTTTCTGGTTTAGGGAGAGAACAAGGGGAGGAAGTTCTCACTAAGGCAGTGTCTACACTAATACGTTTTTGTTTGAAAACACATATTTGTCTCTCTGTTTTAGCCTTCCGCCCCCAAACTGAGACGGCGTTGAAAACGCCATTTTCCTTTCAAAGTGTGGACTGTGAGTAAAAATGATGGCTTTCGAAAAACGATAACAAAACGTTGACATGAGCCGTAAAGTAAATATAATAGTAAAAATATTTTGTAAAAGTTCAGGAACGTACAGGAAGCGTTTCAGACGTTTCGTAGTGGATGAGCAACGTTTAGGAAACGATTGAAACTATAGTGTGGATGCATTTTAGACAAAAACGTTTTCAAATTTAATCCGGATTGGTGTAAATGTAGCCTCAAACAGTGAACCCTCATTAATCAAAAACCACCATCAGGGGTGTGCTCCTTACCACTTGTTTCCTTCATCTCCATCCTCCCTTCACAAACCGGTGCTAGACCATGCCCTCTCGTCCACGCTTATCACTTGTGTGTTATACAATATACACCACTATGCACTAGTAGTATTATTAAGGATGCTTCGGGACAATGTCCATTGCTTAAAAGAGTGCTATAGAAATAAAACTGAATTATGTTGAATTGAAAATAAATCGGTATATCCATAAAATGTCTGTAAATATGAATGCATTTATTATTAAATAAAATATTAATGCAAAGTCAGTACATAGACCCAGAAAAGAAAGTCACAAGTAGGATTGTCATCTGATTATACACTATATATAACTGCGGTCTTAAAACAACCCTATTAGTATTCAATTAAATACCTAAACTCCATTAGTTCATAAAGAAAATATTACAGTCATTTTAATTCATTTATCCAGACTCAAATCATAGCTCTATAATGTTACATAGAATGAATTCTCTTTTGTATTTCTTAGAACGTTACGCTTTGATATTTTGTTTTTTTGTAGGTTTGGGATGTTACGATGCAGGACCTGTGCTCCGGCTCCACGACTCTTGACCAGTTCCGAGCGGTTGTGTTTGTAGGCGGCTTCAGTTATGGTGATGTGCTGGGATCAGCCAAAGGTGAACCTTGCAACCAAAATCATACACCCACATACATGTTCACTGAAATATTAAAAAAATAAATAAAGTTTTAACTGTGAATTTACAGCTGTTTGTACTTGTGTTGTTTTAAATCATATCGTATTGAGTCGACTTTGTTCTTTGAACACTTTTAAGCGCACAAAAAAAAAATCCATAATCCGTGCATGTTTTTGTTTATGTAAATTCTGCTCCTTTTGCGCTTAAGAGCCTTGTATTATTAGTGTTTGATTGTCTTTTTAGGCTGGGCAGCTACAGTCACCTATAACTCCAAAGCCCGGGAGGAGTTTGAGCGTTTTCGGCATCGTAAAGACACGCTTAGTCTGGGGGTGTGTAACGGCTGCCAGCTTCTGGCTCTGCTTGGTTGGGTAGGAGGAGCACAGGATGGAGGTGAGCATGCAAAACTTAACAATTTGTTTCCATTTTTTCAGTATAAACAGAAATTCTGGTGTTCAGATTTCAGATTCTCATAATTCGTTGCGCTTTGTGTTGTAGGCTCCGAGGTAACCTTGACCCATAATAAGTCAGGTCGCTTTGAGTCACGCTTTGTGAGTGTCTGCATTCTGCCTTCTCCAGCCATTATGCTGAAGGGCATGGAGGGATCTGCCCTGGGTGTGTGGGTTGCACATGGAGAAGGTGAGATGGTCCATGTTTAGAACATCACACTAGCAATAATTTATCCGAATGGTGCAAAATGGTATACAGTCATCAACTTTTTTTTTGTCTACTTGTGGGAGAGGGAATGATGCTCCTCACCTTTTCTCGCCATATCAACCAGAGTGAATATAACGTTTCATATACTGCAATCCACTAGATTACACAAACTCCATATCAAGGAGTACTGCATTACTGACAAATTTTTGTTGTCTAAAATATTAAACGTAAGGTCCCTTTTTTTAGGCACTGAAAGGATCAGGGATAGGCTTGTTTTATTAGATTAGATTAGATTAGATTAGATTCAACTTTAATGTCATTGTGCAGAGTACAATACAGGGACAATGAAATGCACTTAGCATTTAACCAGAAGTAAGTAAATAAATCTAATATATATAAATATACAACTGAATACAATAAACACATTATATGAGTGCAAGTATAAGGTACAGAGACGAGCAAGGATACGATACAAGTGTATTACAAATAATACAGTACAAGGTGCAATTGTGAAGTTAAACATAGGACATTATTCAAAACGAGGTATATGTGTATATATAATGACCAGTCACCATACCAATGCAAAAAGGCAACATAAGAGAATGTTATCTACTTTGGATATGTTTTTATCATTTAAAAAGAGATTTTGATTCCAAAAGCCTATTCGAGTAAACACACGCTAAACTTGATTTTATATTTCAAGCTACATTCCACTATTTCTGCAGTCTCTGTCAATAAAGCAGAACTTCCTGTACAGGTCTGATGCAGTTCCGCTCCCCTGAAGCACAGCAGAAGCTGATCAGTGCATCTCTGGCACCTCTGCGCTATGTGGATGACTCCGGAGCCCCAACCGAGACCTACCCCATGAATCCAAATGGATCTGCTTTGGGAATAGCGGGTATCTGCTCGCCTGACGGGCGCCACCTGGCCATGATGCCCCACCCGGAGCGCACGGTTCTGAGTTGGCAGTGGCCCTGGGCACATGCACCTCTCAGAGGCTCACTGCATGCCTCCCCTTGGCTCAGCATGTTCCACAATGCTGCTGTATGGTGTCAGAGTGAGGGGTTGTCATCATAATGATAATGGATGTGTCTGTTTCACTGTTACATTTGTATAAGTTTCCTGATTGCTTGTATTGTGGACTGACGAGCTAGAAAATGTATACAAATTGTATTAACTAGTCTAAAGTAAACTGAAGATGGCTTCATTCCAAGTAAAAAAAAGTAGTAGATATTTTTCAATATGGTGGTGAAAACTGTTTTTGCGAATGTAAGGGAAATAAACACATTCCGTATGTTCTTTAGCCCATTATAGGAGTTTTGAAGCTCATGTGTGCAGAAAAGGGTAGACAGCAGCTTCCCTATGATGCAGCAAATCCATAATATGATACTGTGATGTTTCTTTGTCAAAATCCAGCCATGAGGACCAAATTGTGCCAAATGACCATGTGATGTATTGGATTGAAAATGTTAGCATTAATATCAGTATTGTAATCTTATACAGTGATCTTGAAATGGGCTTCTCAACAAAGAAATCTTTTCAACAGCCTTGAAGTTGTGAATCATCATCTGTCCACCATGGCATCAGCATTTATTGATGAACTATGACGAGAGCTTTTGGTTGATGGCAATACGAAGAAGCACAGAATTACTTTGACAATGAATTGTTCTGTTTTTCAGAAACTTCATACACCGAAACTGTTAGAATCAAAATAAATGTTTTGTAATATGTGGGATTTGTGAGGATATTGTGATTTTATGTATCTTCTAGCTATAAACTACAAGTTTGACATGACACTACATAAAAGATGGAAAATTTAAATAAACTTTTGATATGAAATAAAGGACAATGGTGTGCGTAGTTACCGTAGATGCTGCTTTACATTTACGGCATTTGGCAGACGCACTTATGGGATTTGAACCTGTGATCTTCTGATCCAAAGCCCAATGCCTTAACCACTGAGCTTTACCGCCTTAAATCAACAATCATCTAGTTTGAAACACTGAATGTACAAAAATACTTTATTATATTACATCAGAAGTGTGTCTGTGAGGAAAACAAACATCTGTTTGAAGCAGCAAATGAAAAAATATCACACATAAACCCTTCTCTAAGTGTACATGTTAGGTAGACAGTTTTTATATTTACAATAAAATTAAAATGTTAACAAATTTAGGCGTCATTCAGTGACTACAGCAAGAAGGACAGAGAAACCTTTCAGAGTTTTAGTTTTTAGATCCATTTGTAATACTGGTAAGGCTACAACACACTTGACTGTTTTCCTGTTTAAATATACACATACACCCTGTATGATTTGTTCACTGGGTGCTGGAGTCTGAAGAACAGAATGCGGTATTCTCCTGTTTTCTCTTTTTGAATTCATCTGATAGATCCACTGTTCTTTGCCCTCCATTTTACAGCATGTCAGACAGTATCCCATGTTCCACAGTGTTTGGTCTGGTTGTCCTTTCTGGCACCATCTGCTGGTGGATGTTAATGATGGCGATGAGGAGGAGAAATACTACCACAAGGTCATCTAAAAGCCCCAATGCCCCACTGAAGTGTCCAGGCACAGCCTCTAATGGAGACACCAGTGACGCAGCTGCCCCAAATCCACACAGTGCCACTCTTACCAGGAAGAGCCACACCAAACCGCCCATGTTCCACAAAGCCCGGAACAAAAGCAGCAGGAAGAAAGGAGCATCAAAGAGGTAGTCACTTATCTGAGGAAGACAAAAGTATTGTTATTTTCAGCTTTCAACCAGTGACATCTCTCAAAGATACAAAGAAAAATATTTGGTGTCATGAGTTCAAGCAATGGAAATGGTATAGTCTTAATACGCTTAGTGGTAATTAGAGAAACACAAATCTGTCTCTAGGGAAATGAACAGTATGAGATGAAAAGTTAATCTCACCCGTCGTGGTGCTCCTGAATAGCGTTTATTATAGTCTTTAACATGACCCAGTACCTCTCGCTCCTTTCTGTCTGATCTGCTTTCCTGGAACTGGTGATACATGACACTCACCTATAAATGGGACAGAACAATAAATATGAAACAGTCTACCAAAATAAGAACAGAAGAATTTATTATTATTTTTTAATGTACAACTTATAGTGTCAAAAAGACAAAAAAAAACTGACACTCTACAGTTACTGGTTAATGATATTTGCTAGGTGTAACTGGGTGTGAATTGGGTGTGTTCTTATTATGTGTGTACCTTTTGTCTGCACAAAGGACAGCTGATCGCTTCTAAACAGCAGCTATGTTTCCAGTACGATATTAGACAAGGAGCTAGAGACAGACAGAGAGAGAAAAAGAGATTAAGATTATTATTGTCTGGCAGAAATAATCAGAACCATAAATATTATTACAAAAATTACTGTATCCTAAAAATGCACATTTTTCCCATAGTTATAACTATGTGTTTAATAGCAAAATGATAAATTATAACATGTCAGGTCAAGTCAGGTCATGAAGCTTTTATTGTGATATTAACCATATAAAGATGATGCAGTACACAGTGAAACAAGATAACGTTTCTCCAGAACCCAGGTGGTAAATAAAACAACATAGACATCACACAACACAGAGCTACATAACAGAACACAAAGATAAGGAGTAAATCAAGTGTCCTCGCCACATAAAGTGCATCGTGTGCAACCTGGTGCAAACAGTGCAAGACAAAGACAGTGCAAACAAACAGCACAAGGGACAGATACACCACACACATAATAGCACAGACCAGTAAACCTACTGTATAATATACAGCACAATATACAGTGTGTGTGTGTGTGTGTGTGTGTGTGTGTGTGTGTGTGTGTGTGTGTGTGTGTGTGTGTGTGTGTGTGAGTTTTGTACATGTTACCTGTATGTTACTTCTATGCTTTGCTAAGTTCATTTATTTGTATAACAGTGAAAATGTACTAATTCTTTCCCTGTTATAAAATGTATATGTCCAGTTACTTCAAATTTATTCATGTTTATATTACAAAGACTTTTTAAAATCATTTCAGAGGAGGAAAGTAATTAATTATGTGCGCATCAAACAAAAAAGTTCACATTAATCCCTGACACCCTTATCCAGAGCAACATACAGTTGAGCTCAGTCACTTACTGAGCAGTCAAGGGTTAAGGGCTTTGCTCAAAGGCCTAGTAGTGGCAGCTTGGTTTTGGTGGGATTTGAACTCACAACCATCCAATCAGGAGTCCATCATTTTAACCACTGATCTACTTCCCATTTGCAGCCATAAGCCATCAGCATGATGAACTTCACTAATATGCAGGGATATTTTTATAGTGTAAATATGATGGAAATTTTTTAGACCGCTTGGGTCACTGGATTTGACAACTCACATGTTGTCAATTAATATAAAAGAAAGTAGTGTACAAGGCATGATGTTTGGGGTCAAGACCCTAAGACAAGGTTTTCACAAACATTTATAGACTTCAGTGAAAGGTCAGCAAGTTGATGGTCTCAAAGGCCAGTGTTACATGGCTGCCATTGCTAAGGGTTTTTATCAGTCTCTCTGGTTAAACAGCTTATCATATATAGGAGGACCGGGGTTCAGGACAAGTCAGAGTTGTTCATGTTGACCTAATTGAGCAATGACTTTATATACTCTGGGTTTTTCCATTTAGAATCTTCAACAGACAACTGTAAAATATATCTCTTGTGATTACATTATAAAGTACATTATATAACAATATATTGAATATATACTTTTTATTACATTACAGTATAAATTACATTATACAGCATTCTTTTAATCTATCTATCTATTTGATTACATTATAAAAAACATTTTATTATATATATATATATATATATATATATATATAT
>MU551602.1:1535769-1572351 GCA_024362625.1 Silurus asotus | reverse complement strand
TATATATATATATATATATATATATATGTGTGTGTGTGTGTGTGTGTGTGTGTGTACGTATATCATTTTTTCTTCTTATACTTTTTACTTCAGTCGTGCTGCATTCTGATTGGCTGATCTGTTGATCTCCAGGTATAATTGGCTTTTCACTCCTCGGTCGCGCGCTTTGATCCTGTCAATCCCCCAATCCGCTTCCGCCAGAGCGCTCGTGCGCTGCGCCGGTCCTCATTCACGAAGCCGTTTCACGGAGGACTAGTGCGCGAGCTGCGCTGATGACGCTAACATCCGCCTCCAGGTGAGGTCAAGCATAGCGGAAAACGGAAGCGCATTGTTGACAGGTGGACCGGGGGTGGAGAAATAAAATAAAACAAATAATAATAATAATAAATACATATACACATCCTATATGTCCGACGTACGACGGTGAGAGAGATGGATCTAAACAAAACGGTGTTATGTGAGAGCCTGATTATTTGGGTAAGTTGAAAATCTGGTGTAATTTATCCGCGCGGTCCACCGGAATGTCCTCCGGTCACGGGTTATTTATGCAGCTTAAAATCAATGACGGTATCAGTACCTGCCGCAGGTAATCAGATGTCGTGCAGCGTGTTTATTTCTCTCTGCGGAGACATTATAACACAACACCAGCTCAGTGATCACAGTGAAGTCCTGTAGGTTTTAGTGGTTATAGAAACATTTGTGTTATAACTCGTGTGTTTATGTTCATGGACTGCATAAGCAACCATGATGTGTTGAAGAAGAACCTCTAGACCGTTTGTAGAAGTTCTTAGGTTTCTCATACCTTTTGCACTTCTTTTACTTTTGCACATATCTTGCATTACAATTTTTTTTCCTTCACTTGAGCTTGAAAGCCCACACCTGTATGACATTGAGCTTGTTCCATGGAAATATGGGTTCAGAAGGTTGGAGTGGAAGTTCTCAAGATCCTATATACCATACCCACACTCAACATGTTTTCATTTCAACACGAATCCCAACGTAAATTTAATTGAATTACTATATGGACATCTGAATTTATGTGGTCCTTCTCAAAACTATAAAAACGAACTTAGGGGCACACAATTGTATCAGATGTGGTTGAACGTGGTAACGTTTTCCATTCACTTGAACTACGAGACCCAAACCTGTGCACAAAGCTGGGACCATGAAGATATTGTTTACATTGATTTCCATTGAAAGATCTTGATTGACCTGCTATAGAGCTTTGGGATGAATTGGAGCACTGACTGCACTCCAGGTCTTTTCCGAAGAAGCTTTATTTCTTGTAAAATATATATAATATATATTCTTCACCTATTTCAACTTGTTAGGAAACTAGGGTCAGAGCTCAGGATCGGAGTAGCAGCTTGGCTGGGGCTTAAACCTTAAATAAGTGACCATATCCAAGACTTTATTAACACCCCTTTGGCTGAATGAGCACAAATCCCCAAAAATGCAAAACCTACTGTAACAGCTTCCCTAAAGAGTGGAGGCTATTGTGTAGTCCATATAGTGCATCTAGATCTTTCTTCTTTTGGCTCAAAGTGAAATAAATCTTGCAACCAATTAATTGGCTAATAATATAATTGAGCATCAGTCAAATGGAAACACCTCAGTTGATCAAACTTAAGGGGGGGGGGGTAGATCTGAAATAATAGTAATAATTTTTTTTATACGACATACACTTAAAGCAGATGTTTTGCTTGGGAATCTAAGTGATAAACATGCAAATGAATATTTGAACGGAATCTGCAGCGGCATTGAATTTGTTCGAATCGACGGAAATGAGCGCATGTAAACGTACCTTATGAGAGTGAATTTGTGAGTTTGCATGCACTGCGGGTTGTTTGCTTTCTTGGCGTCAAAATAATCAGTGATATGAATATCCGGTTTTGTTTGTATATGCTTTCAGATGCAAACCTTTAACACTGCAGCACCATGTAAGACAGTGGAGGATCTGACCTCGGGTGCAGCTATGGCACAAGCTCTGCATCAGATGTAAGTCCTTACGCTTCTTCTTTTTTTCTTCTCACTTCTCTTCGTTTATCCAAGTCACCCTTTTTAGTAACTGCCTTTTCCCCACCTAAATATTTCACGACACTCACTGAATCGTGGGTATTCTGCAGGATCCTATTACGTGAGCAAGGATCCACTCTGCCTGAGAAACCTTTAATATGATGGTGGAGAAAATGTGTTTCTTGGAGGTCTGTGTGCTTGTCTTAGATTCCCCTCAGTACTGTCTCAAGAACAGTAGTTAAATTTTTGCAGGATTTATTTGGAAATATCATAACCAGAAACTGATTTCATCCTGAAATTGATCCTATCAGGATGAAAGTCACATCAAGGTACAATTAATAGATTAATTCGTCTTTGTCATACAGACATGTTACTTATTATTTCATGTACTTACACTTTCTTCAAGTTTTGTCAAAAAATAGTACCATTAGTAGATGAAAGGCACTACAATGAGGTCATTACAAATTGTGCACTTGTATTTTTCTATGAACTTCGATGTGTCAGTAAAAGGTGGTAAGAATTAAGTGGAAATTATGTATCGTTCTTTATTAACAGTCATTAAGGCAAAATGTATCTATTCAATTATTGATACAAAAACACTGATGATACAAAAAATGTATATATTATCACTTTTTTAATCCAAAAGGACACACACCATGCTGTAATACACCAGTTTGCCATTCGATAATTCTTGTTGGTTTCCTCAAAACACAAATATTGTGTACATTTTTCTTTGCGGAAGCTGATCAACTGACTTCATTTTGGAATCGATCCCAACACGGTCAAAGTCACAGCATAGTCGAATGTTTGAAATAATATTTTTTTCAAAACCATTCTTATTGTGCGTCTTACAGGGATATTATTTATAGTTATTTGTTTATGTTCAGGAATCAAAATTGACAGAGATCGCATTAGGTTTAAGCTTCCTAAATACACTCTATATGGATATCATTAAGTAAAATACATTATAATATAATTTAAGTGCAGTTTTAGAATCATTTCGAAGGACTCGCTAAAAACAGCACATACAATATATATGTTGAAGAAATGTGACTCATACAAGTTCATAACAGAAATTGGTTTATCAAATGTTTACATTTGCAGTCAGAAGATGTGTTTATGGAGTAAGTCAGATATAAACCAAATGATACATCTAATGAAATAAATAATGATGATAAATGGTATTTTACTTTAACATGAACATTAAATAAGATGTTATTGTATCCTCTTCTTCTTCTTCTACTTTTTTCGTCTGCTCCCATTAGGGGTCGCCACAGCGGCCCATCAGTCTCCTTACCCCCTGTCCTCTACATCTGCTTCTTTCAACCCAACTACCTGCATGTCTTCCCTCACCGCATCCATAAACCTCCACCTTAGTCTTTATCTTTTCCTCCTTCCTGGAGGCTCCATCCTCAGCATTCTCCTACCGATATACCCAATGTCTCTCCTTTGCACATGTCCAAACCATCTCAATCTTGTCTCCCTCACCTTGTCTCTAAAACGTCCTACATGCACTGTCCCTCTAATAAACTCATTTCTAATCCTGTCCATCCTCATCACTCCCAACAAAAACCGCAACATCTTCAGCTCTGCTACCTCCAGCTCCACCTCCTGTCTTTTACTCAATGCCACTGTCTGATCCATACAACATCGCAGGTCTCACCACAGACCTATAAACTTTACCTTCACTCTACAGATACTCTTCTATCACAAATCACTCCTGCTATCACTCTTCTCCACCCACTCCACCCTGCCTGCACTCTTTTCTTCAATTCTCCAACACACTCACCATTACTTTACACTGTTGACCCCAGGTACCTGAACTCCTCCACCTTCTCCACCTCTTCTCCCTGCAACTGCACCACACCTATTCAATTCAATTCAATTTTTGTATATTTGTATATTGCATTTAACAATTGACATTGTCGCAAAACACCTTTCCAGACATCAAATACATTACAAATATTAATTTTACATTTGTAAATTAGTCTCCAAGTTTATCCCTAATGAGTGAGCCAGTGGAGTCAAGTCAAGTCAGTCGAGTCAAGTTTATTTGTATAGCGCTTTTCACAACAGACATTGTCTCAAAGCAGCTTTACACAAATCAACAGTGATGGTAAATGGTGTGAATTTGTCCCTGATGAGCAAGACTGTGGCGACTGTGGCAAGGAAAAACTCCCTTAGATGTTATGAGGAAGAAACCTTGAGAGGAACCAGACTCGAAAGGGGAACCCATCCTCATCTGGGTGACATCAAGAGTTTGATCATAAATTTTTCAACAATACAGAACACTGGAGAGTGAGAACTAACATGAGTACTGGAGTATAATATTATAAGTGATGTTCTTTCTGCAGTCTTAAACAGTCTTTATGGTTAGTAGCTCCTAGTTTTATGAGCTCAGCATTTGTGATCACCACAGATCCAGTATCAGCTTCTCCATGCCAGAGCCTTTAACACTCCAGGAGGTCCAATGTCAAAACTCCACAAATGTAGTGGGATCCAAATGGCACTGGTACGTCTCTAGATGGTTCGGGATGTTTGTGAGTTCGGCATCTACTTCTTCAAAGGTCCGTAATCACCACGAGGTGGGAGGTGACTGGAGCTAGCCAAACCTTGGAGTCAGTAGCAAGGATAAACTCCCTGAGATGCTATAGGAAAGAAACCTTGAGAGGAACCAGACTCGATTAGGAACCCATCCTCTACTCTACTGACACTGCACCTCCATTCATTATAGTTCCATCATTGTTGAGGTTATCAGCTGTTAACTGATGGATTACTAGTATTAGGATGGACAGTTTTAAGATTTTCTTATCAGGTGGCAGTGTTTTTATTTGATGGAGGTGCTACAATATTTCCCACTAGTCAATATTTCTGAAACATAAAGAAATATTACTTTAATGACTACAGGCAATGCAGTGCTGTCAAAATCACAGAAGAATTCTTCATGCTCTTATAACTTCTTATTAAATATAGAGATTCGTCCTGGTTCAGTGACAGCTGGCTGACCCGGATTAAGGACGACGTTGGAGATAATCTGAGACTCAAGGTAAACTACTATACCTTCCTCTAGCAGGTTTTTCCATTTTGAAGCTTTTTGTGGCATACTCTTTAGCTTTTTTTTCCATTTGTTTCCCTGCAGTTGAACAACCTTAAGAAGATCCTGCAGATGATCCTTGATTTCTATAACGAGGTAAGTCTGAGAGCGACTCAGCAACGTTCATTGCCGTTTATACAGCGGGGCCTGCTTTTATTTCCGTCCAGAGAGCAGCAAGATTTTTCTTTATTCTATATTAGCATAAAGAACATTGTTTAAACCAAGTTTTAAACCTAAATCTTTTTAAATTGTTATTCCTTTAATGTTATTCATCATCCCTATATCATTTCCTTTTGTGTGTGTGTGTGTGTGTGTCTTTGGGGTAGGTCCTGAATCAGCAGATTTCAGGCTTCCCAATGCCTGATGTGGTGCGCGTGGCTGAACACTCTGACAACGTGGAGCTCGGACGCCTCCTGCAACTTATCCTTGGCTGTGCAGTTAACTGTGATCGGAAACAAGGTACTTGTTATACTCATTGGCCTGTTACTATTTTCTATTATGTAGTCTAAACATAATTTATGATGCTGTTTAGTAAATAAGCACTTTGTTAAAATGCAACTGATATATTACCTCACTGCAGTGATATGTGCCTCTCGATAGAAATTAGTTTGTCTAGTATTTACATTGCCGTGAACCAGGGCCGGCGCTAGCTATAGGCGAAGCAGGTGATTGCTGAGGACCTCGGGCTTGAAGGGGGGGCCTTCATAACCGTAACAAACCTACACTATATTGCCAAAAGTATTGGGTCACCTGGTCATAAGTATGCTACGTGATTTTTGAAGCATTGAATTTCACATTTAGTTCCAATTTGCACATATCATTCTCTCCAATCTCCTGGGAAGATTTTCCACTAGATTTCGGAGTGTGCTGATGGATATTTGTGTTTATTAGACACAAGGGTGTTATGAAAGGCAGTGATGTAGGTGAGAAGGCCTGGGGTGCGGTCAGCGTTCCAATTCATCATAAAGGTGTTTATTAGGGATGAGATCAGAGCTCTATAGCAGGCTGCTCAAGATCTTCCTCTCCAAAGCATGTAAGCCAGATCTTTAAGGACCTCACCTTGTGCACATGGGCATTTCCATGCTGGAACAGGTTTTGGGATTCCAAGTTCAAGTGAATGCAAAATATTATAATAGCGCATCTAAAGTACGAATAAGTGCCTCAGCTTTGTGGTAACAGTTTGGAAAAGAACCATATATAGCAGGAAAGGTCAGGTGACCCAATACTTTTGGAAATATATTGTAATGTATACACTACTTCACCAATCATACCCACTTAGAAATCATGGAGGGGTCTGAAATTGTCATCGTAGGTGCATGTCCACTGTGGGAGACATAATCTAAATAAAAAAAATCCAGAAATCACTATATATGATTTTTAAACTATTTATTTGTATTATACAGCTGCAAATAAATATTTAAACACCTCTTTATCAGCTAGAATTCTGACCCTCAAAGACCTGTTAGTCTGCCTTTAAAATGTCCACCTCCACTACATTTATTATCCTAAATTAGATGCACCTGTTTGAGGTCGTTAGCTGCATAAAGACACCTGTCCACCCCATACAATCAGTAAGAATCCAACTACTAACATGGCCAAGACCAAAGAGCTGTCCAAAGACACTAGAGACCATTTGTACAAATACTTATTTGCAGCTGTATCATACAAATAAATAGTTTAAAAATCATATATTGTGATTTCTGGATTTTTTTTTTTTTTTTTTTAGATTGTGTCTCTCACAGTGGACATGCACCTACGATGACAATTTCAGACCCCTCCATGATTTCTAAGTGGGAGAACTTGCAAAATAGCAGGGTGTTCAAATACTTATTTTTCTCACTGTATATAACTGTCAATCACCTGAAGTGGAACAAGTTAATATCATTATTTAAATGCAAGTCGCCATCCTCTAAATCCGAGAAGAGTCTGCGTGCGCACGTTTCTGCGTACTGAATTGATGGTGCCGAAACGAAATCTTTCCTCAGAGGTTGCTAAGCAAAAAGCTAAACATGAGAAAATGCAGCTCGCGATGCAGCTTTGTGATCTACTTGAGCCTTAATCTGACTATTCCCATCAGCGAAAAAAAATAGTAAAAGTTTGTAAATAAAAATTACACAACACTTTATTGGATGTTATTTAATTGAGTTCATTTTATTTTATTTGTATAGCACTTTGACCAGTGGATAATGTTTCAAAGCAGATTAACAGGAACAGATAGAATTCAGTGCTTACAGTGGTAATTAAAACCCCCCTGAGAAGGTATGAGGAAGAAACCTTGAGAAAAAACAGACTCACAAGAAAACATATCACTGCAGTTATATGTGTTTGATCAGGACAGTGAGGGTTTACATATTTTTTTTAACTATTTATTTATGTATTTATTTTTAGAGTATATCCAGATCATAATGACCCTGGAGGAATCTGTGCAGCATGTTGTCATGACAGCCATTCAGGAGGTCAGTTTGGTTTATTTATTTACATATTTTTAAAGATACAGGGGTGGACAAACTATAAATTTGAGCTTCATCATGCATGGCCATTCCCATATTTTTTGGCACCAATCATTCATTTCTTTTGGGTTAAAGCTAAAATAATACATTGTAATAAAAATGTATTATTGATGAGGGGATGGCAATGTTGCCCTCTCTAATGCTGATAAAGTTCATGTAGTAGAACATAGTGTTGTTGCTCCCTGGCAAAATGTCACCAAGTAGTAGTAGTAGTAGTAGTAGTAGTAGTAGTAGTAGGCTTTGGCTCTTAGCTGCAGTGCTCTGTTAAAACCCTTCCATTGTTACATAGCATCTCTGTTTTTGCTGGACCTGTTTAACTACATGCTAACACCATGTTGTATATAAACATTTTCTTTACATTGTGTTATCTATTACATTTAAATTTCCATGTATTTATTTATATATTTATACCCAAGTACCCAAGGTAAAGTTTGTTGCAGAAAGATTTTAGGGTTTATTTTCTTCCTCTTATTGTTGAACCCACTTGTCCACCAAGCAACTTTAAATAGGAATCAACAAAATCTGCTCGTGTTGTGTCTAATTGTAAATGATGATAAATCACACATCTTTTTATTTTATTTTTTTGCAGTTAATGAGTAAAGAGTCCATGACCCAATTTGGTCCCGAGCCGCAGGGTGATGTAGAACATCAGGTAAGAGATTTAAGGGACTAATTCTATGGTAAAGATACGTACATACATACATACGTACATACATACATACTAACATACATACATACATACATAAATAACTACATAACTACATACATACATAACTATATACATACATACACACATACATACATAACTACATAAATACATACATACATAAATGCATACATACATAGATAAATACATACATACATACATATATAAATACATACATATATAAATACATACATACGTACGTACATACATACATAACTAAATACATAACTACAAACATACATAAATACGTACGTACATACACACAGATGATGTCTAAATGTCCATGTCTCTGTGAGAGTCCAGTGTGGCCTGTGAGGCAAACATGTTCCAGTCAGTATCCGTTAACTGTTGCTGTAGAGAAGAAAGTTCTCTGGCCATACCTTTACTGTCCTCACAGCTGGTCTCACCCGTTTGATCAGTGTGTGTATTTGGGTAGCATGAACACAGAGAGGTGATCAGACTGTCCCAAATGGGGGAGGGGAATGGCCGTGTATGCCGCAGGTATGTTTGTGTATACCAGTGTTTTTTTCCCCTCTGGTAGAGCAGGAGAAATTCTTTATTTGACTCTGAAATCATTCTTTATATGACTCTGAAATGTATGTCTTAAGATTTGGGAATGCTCACGGCATGGCATGTATTTGTTTGCAGCTGAAGAAAGCTCTGGAGGACTTGAGCCAGCTGAGTGCAGAGAAAGACGAGCTGGCTCAACGTTGTCAAGAGCTTGACATTCAGGTGAGGACTTTGAGTGCAGGCATTGCTACGAAGATATACAGAACTTTTTCTTCCAGAAGAAAAATGAAAATGTATGTCAGAGAGCACAGAGTCTGTTTTAAATCTTAGAAAAAATAAAAAAACTTGAATAATCTTTCTCTATTGGGTGTGGCTAAGGTACTATCTTTTATTCACAGATGCTAGGTTTATGTAGTGGATGATCTCTTGTTAATAACACACACTAGAGCAAATCTGCACAAAAGCCATGATGAAGTATATAAAAAAAGGCTGATTGTGGTTGTACCTCCTTGTCACAGCACTTGTAGAAACAGAATCTTTGAGCCCTGATGTTTATGTATTTATTTATTTATTTTTAAAACAAAACCCCTCTTCTTCATGGATGAGAACGTTTTTGCTATAGAGGGCTGACAGTGAAGGTTGTTCCTCACTGACTCTTAGCTGAGCATAATAAAGACTTACTGACCTAAATCTGAGAACAGTACAGGTTTGTTCCTACAATGTTATTTTACTCAGCAGGGTGTTACCCGAGTATGCAGGTACTGAATATACACCTAGATCTTCGTGTTTCGTTCAAATAAATGCACCTGCAGGTTGTTTCATGACCGAAAAGTTGCTAAACGAGGAGATATTTAGGGCTTCGCCTATTGAGAAATGATCTCGGAGCAGAGTATCACTGTAATCCTGTTCTCTCACTGTTGTGAAACTGACCCAATGCTGACACTGATTTTTAACAGATTGAGTATAAACGTGCGACTTGGGACTGAAAGGTAAGTCCAAATGCATGGCTATGAAGCCTAATCCAAGCCTTACGAAAGTGTTGTCCTAACCAACCTAACTAACCTAACTCTGTGGAAGTACTCACAAAACTTGAGCTTTTTTTATAAAAAAAAAAACAAAAAACAAAAAAATACACAAACCCTGCTCGGAAAAGACTTATTCTGTGGTTAACATCAGCTAATATACATGCACTTTTTTCTGTTCTGATATTCTGATTAATAATAATTTTTACTGCTTTAAAACTTTTCCGGTGGTGTTTTGTATTAACCAATCAAAGTCTTCCAAGAGCAAAAGAGCTGCACCAATTTATCCAAATAGTTTTTTCTGTTGTGACACTCCAGAATGGGTTGGAACAGTAACACCTTATCTCAATAACAGCAACGGCTCCTCACACAATCTTCTCAAAAACCCAAATTTTCTTGGTTCATTTAACTTCTGACCCTGTTAACAGGTGGCAATTCTGCAGGAAGAGCAGAATAGCCTACTAGCCGAGAACGATGTCTTGACAGATCGAGCCAGCCAACTGGACTCCTTCGATGATCCCTGCACTCCGTCAGGGAAGAAACACAGTCAGCTCCAGCTCCAGATAGAACAGCTTCAAGAAGAGAACTTCAGGTACAATAGAGTTCACGCATATAACTAGCTTTCAATCTGAAAATGGAGTGTGCTCTTGGAGTGTGCTTGTTGAGATTTGTGCCACTAGGGTGGTAGTAGTTCAGAAGTCAGTTACTGATGAAGGTGAGGTGAGGAGGCTTGGAGTGCAGTCAGCATTCACATTCATCTCTGAGGTGTTCAGTTGGGTTTGGAGCTCTATACAAGGCCACTCAAGATCCACTCCATCCAATGTAACACATTTTCATGGAGCTGGCTTTGTGCATTGTCTTGCTAGAACATGTTTGGGTCTCCTAGTTCAAATGAAGGAATAATTTAATGCTACTGCCTCCAAAGATCCTAATCCATTGTGTGCAAACAGTTTGTGGAAGTTCTTAATACAACTGGTGTCTCAGTCCATTTTGTCCATTCAATGTATCTGTTGAATTATTGATTCTTAATAATTGCTCAAAAAGAGGTATTGAAGCCGTCGATTCATTTTCAGCTCTGATAGTCAAATTGCTTGTTTATTTAAATTGTCAGGATTTTGGATAGTAACTATGATATCAATACACCACAATGAACCATTTCATGTAACTGTTTGTGCACCTGATTCAAGTTCATTAGAATATGTGTACAGTAGTTATAATTTCCCTTTGCCATGTATTGTGTTTAATATTATTTAGAGAATGGGTCACTAAACGTTTTGAAACTAAAATTGCATTTTGGGTACCGATTAATGTGGAGGGCTACTAGTTTGATACACACTTCAGAAATAACACATTTGCTCAATTTACCTTTAATTATATATTATTATTAATAATGAATGATATTCTTCTATATCTAGTCATCTATATTTTAATATTGTCATTTTCGAATTCACACCAATGCAAGTTTGATTTAAAAAAAAATAGCAACCAAAAAAATGTGTTGCAGCTCACTGGTAAGTGGCGCTATGGTGAGCCTGCGGGCGACTCATGTGGTCCTTGCGGGCAACCTGGTGCCCACGGGCACCATGTTGGTGACTCCAAATTTAGTGCTTCACATCATTGTCTTTATATTTGTTAGTATTTATATACTGTATAAAAATGCACTCGTCTTAACATAAAACATTGTTTCTATAGTAACAATGTAGACAGGAAATAGTTTAGCTAACGCTCCAAGTAAACCTTTAAAAAACCTGTAAGTGTTGAGATGGTAAACTTTTGTCCAAGGAATTTTTTTTTTAAACGTCAACAGTCAGTAGTAACATCCGTTAATTTTTTGAAAAGTATTCAGGAGAGTCGACTTAATGGTCTTCCAAGTTGGATTTCCGGAACGTTCCTGAGGCAATGTCCATGTTTTCAAAGCTTTCATAATGTTAAAGTTAAAAGATAAAAGTTTCCATTTAAAAACAAGTTAGCATTAGCAACCTAGCCATGAAATGGAGTGGAATAAAACACTTTGGGATGCTCTATTTTAAAAAAATCTTTCGCATGAGGGCGCATTACACCATCCTGTTCCTTTTGTTGATTATCATAACAGTTTACTTTACAGTGTTTTTTTCTCACAGTCACAATCAGTGCCACAGATTAAACAATATAATACACAGTTAAATGGAATAAGGAGTAATACTTACAAATTGTTGTTGGGTCCTTGAGCAAGGCTTTTAACATTCTCTACTCCAGGGGTACTGTATCATGGCTGGCGAACTTCCGAACAAGTGGGGATATGGGAAACAAGAATTTCGATGTGCTTTAATGCATATGTGACTAATAAATGCTCGTCTATTTTTGTGGAACCGATTTAACCCAGATTCTGACTTAAGTAAATGAGTCAACCCCTTATATAACATACAGTATACATTTTGTGTGTGCACCTATTTAGAGTGAGAAATAGTTTAACCTCAGATTAGATCTTAGATTAGATCAATAATACCAACGGATTGATTCGATTTTAAATCGGTGGACTAATAAAGTGAATGTAATGTAAACTAAAATGCTGAAACACAGACTTTTCCAAAAACATGTGACCTGCAGTGCGTGTAAGGTGTGTAATTGTTTCTGCTTTTTGCGATTGTAAGACTGGAGGCAGCTAAAGACGATTACCGTATTCACTGTGAGGAGCTGGAGAAGCAGCTGGTAGAGCTTCAGCATCGTAACGATGAACTCACCAGCCTGGCTGAGGAGTCACGCTCGCTGAAGGACGAGCTTGATATACTGAGGTGTGTCACAGAGATATATTTATCTTTACTGTGGTAATTATTGGACTGCTTTTTCCAATATCATACTGATGTGCTCACTGAAGTTTCTTACATGTTCTTGTATGGTTTTTTTTATCATTGTTTTTTGCATAAAAATGACTCATGTTTCATGAAATAATTTGCTCTGAAGTTACAGAAACACAGCTTCTCTTTTGTATTTTGTTGCTATCTGCCATATTGTTAACTCTAGCTAGATATGTTTTGACAGAAATTCAACTTTTACATTTGGAGGGAATTTCTGTATCTGCTTTCAGTGAGGAATATGTGCCACACACTCTCTGAAAACTGGCTTCTTTGGCCTGATTTTTTGCCCACACACTCTCCTGTAGCCACCACTACACCTGTAATTGCGTATGTAGGTGTGTGATTAAAAAGCCACATAGCTGTTCGTATAGTTTACTTTAAATCTTACATTCTTATCAAGCCCACCCCCATTGGGGACAGCTATATTGCAGCCCACATCTATTTATTTCACGTTCTAAGGGAGGAGGGGAGCCTTTATACAGGGACTTTTCATTCATAAATATGACCCGAAACAACATCAGATTTTCACACAAGCAGTATAACTAGAGAAAGGAAATCCAATAAAATAAATGAGCCAATATATTATACTTGGTCTTTTTTTTTTTGAGAACAGTTATCCTTTATTACATATCTGTGAGTGGTATATGAACCTACTAATCTCATGTCTGTGAAAGTATTTAAACCTTTGCTATTAGTATCTGGCGTGACCCCCTTGTGCATCAATAACTGCAAGTGAAGGTTTCCAGTAACTATTGATCAGTCTTGTTGATCTGTTGTTCACTTTAATCAATAAATAAATGGCTAAGTTTAATATTTTAGAATTATCGAAAATTTAGGGTTCAAAGGTTCACAAACGTTTCAGCAGCACGGTAACATTTTGGAGAATTTCTAACTCTTCAAAGGCCACAAATGTGCACGTTTGGGGATTTTGTTTATATATTTTGATTTGTCATTAGATTTATTATTTTAGAAATGTGACTCCCAAAATACTGCACAACTGGATACTGCGCTTCACTTTTTCCTCATTTGTTATGTTACAGCTTTATTTAAAAATAGATACAATTCATTATTTTCCTCAAAGTTCTACAAACAATACCCCAAAATGATAACGTGAAAGAAGTTTGTTTAAAACCTTCCAAATATATTAAAAATAAAAAAAATAAAGTCACTGGTACATAAGTATTCACAGCCTTTGCTCAATACATTCTTGAAGCTCCTTTGGCACTAATTACAGCCTTAAGTCTTTTTGAGTTTGATGCTACAACCTTGGTACACCTATTTTTGGGCAGTTTCTCCCATTCTTCTATACAGAACCTCTCAAGCTCCATCAGGTTGGACAGGGAGCATCGGTGCACAGCCATTTTCAGATCTCTCCAGATCTTGCCACTCAAGGACATTCACCGAGTTGTCCCATAGCCACCCCTTTTTTAATCTTGGCTGTGTTCTTATGGTCATTGTCATGTTAAAAGATAAACCGTCGCCCAGAGGTCCAGAGGGCTCTGGACTGTTCTAGTCTTTATTAGCCACGTGATGAGCGGTGCCTAGTTTCCTCCATAGACAATCGGCACCAAATATGCCTTTTACTGAGGAGTGGCTTCTGTCTGGAAACTCTACCATATGGGCCTGAATGTTGGAGTGTAGCCGAGATAGTTGTTCTTCTGGCAAGTTCTTCACTCTTCACAGAGAAACTCTGGAGCTCTTTAGAGTGGCCATCAGGTTCTTGGTCACCTCCCTGACTAAGGCCCTTCTCCCCCCGGCCGCGCAGCCGCGCTATGAAGAGTCCTGGTGGTTCCAAACTTATTTTATTTACGGAGGATGGAGGCCACTGTGCTCATTAGGACCAAAAACTCTGCAGAAATGTTTTTGTCAGATCTGTGCCTCGATACAATCCTGTCTCTGAGGTTTACAGAGAATTTGTATTTATTTTTAATACATTTGCAAAGATTTCAAACAAACTTCCCTCACGTTGTCATTATGGGGTATTGTTTGTATAATTTTATGGAAAATAATGGATTGAATCCATTTTGGAATAAGGTGGTAACATAACAAAATGAGAAAAAAGTGAAGCACTGTGATTAATTTCCGAATGCACTGTATGTTAAACAAAAAAAAAGCATGAATATATACAAAATATATACAAAATTCAAACCAGTCACTCAAACACGAATGATGATCAAAACCCTTCTTTTTGTTTTATGAAAATCTAATCTTCAGTATGCAAATATAAACTTCAATTATAAACTTTTTACAATTTTGTTCAGCATGATAGTGTAAGCTGTATGTCTAATGACTCCTGGTAAGTCTTGAAATAAAGTCATTGCAACCTTCTGACCTCTAACTGTATGTTTGTATAGGAGCTACTCTGATCGGGCTTTGAAGCTTGAAGCCTCTGTGGAGACGTACAGGAAGAAGCTGGAGGATCTTGGTGACCTGAGACGACAGATGAAAGCTCTGGAAGAGAAGAATATGACTTACATGCACAACACTGTGAGTCTGGAGGAGGAGCTTCGCAAAGCCAACGCTGCCCGTGCCCAGCTAGAAACGTACAAGAGACAGGTAAAAAGCAGGAGGTAGCTCATCAGCACATATATATTCATGTAGCACACAGTTTAGCTGAATAACCATTGACTTCCTGTTTACAAGTTAATAGAAATGTATAAATAAAATGGAAATTTCTACCCAAAACACCAAAGTTTATTCTGTAAGGTATAAACACACCATACAAGTAAACACACACCCAAGGCATTTACATATTTTTAAATCAGGTCCAGGAGCTTCACAGGAAGTTGTCCGAAGAGACTCGCAGAGCTGATAATCTGGCTTTCGAGATGAAGAAGTTTGAGGAAAATCATGAAGCCATATTAAAGGAGAAAGAGGTATAAACTTGTATCACTTACAGATTTATATAATACAAAGCTTTTAGAAGTGTTCGATCGTACTGTACTTTTCTACCAAATCTACCAGAGGATCATCATTGAGCGAGACTCTCTGAAAGAGATCAATGAAGAGCTCCGCTGTACACAAGCTCAGCAAGACCAGCTTCTGCAAGCAGGTATGTCATTAGAGAATGTAAATAGAAAAACATCACTAAGGTATCGCGTTATACTCAAACATTAGTTGAATTTTAGCATCTGCTTTCAATACAGTCATATCGGCAGCCACCATGACTTTTTTTAATGACGAAAAAAGTGGGAGGATTTAGAAAAATGTACAACAGATTAATCACTATTACAGAGGTGTTCAAGAACCGCCATCTCGTATTCACGATATTTCTGGCAAGGCTATTTGCCAGATCCAAATGAGGGCTTGATAATAAGCTGAGAAATATCAGACATATAACCTTGTAAATCAAAGCCCAGAAATGAATTCAGCTTCCACTCTGCAGAGAATAAGGAAATCCTGTATGTTTTTGACCTTCAGAAATGTATAAGACTGGAAGTCCGACCCGGGACACCTTGGCAGCTGAGATGTTGCCCATCGAGTACAGGTATTGTGACATTAGGTTCCGATTCGTGGTGTACGTTCTGCCAGGATGGACAGGTTTGACATTTCTGTGTTTGTATAAAGGGAGAAGTTCATTCGGTTGCAGCACGAGAATAAGATGCTCCGGGTGCAGCAGGAGGACTCCGAGAACGCGCGTATTGCCGAGCTCCAGATGCAGCTGGAGGAGGCACGGCGCTCACGTAGTGAGCTAGACACCGAGAACAGGTACCGTGTTGCAACTCTTACACATCTCAAATCAACTAGACTCGCATGTGCACATGCATGGAAGTGGATTCTAGGCGGTGTGTAGCTTGATCTATTAATGCTTTGTGGCACAAATACAGAATTGTGGAAAATGTAATGGTGAACGTGGTTCTCGTAGGTTGGACAGAGAGAGCATCATTGAACTACAGCAGCAGGTTGAAGACTTGCAGAAAGCTCTCCAGACCCATGGAGCCAAATCTGAGGATGTGAGTGTACCGCTATAACACACTGTACAGTCTGTACATCCTCATGTCTTTAGTATACAGTAGATCATTTGAATGTTTTTAATTAAATCGATTTTTTTTCTCCTAGTCTCATCTAAAGAAGAAGCTGGATGCTCATATGTAAGTTTTCATTTGATTTTATCTATCTTTAGTGTTTTTTATAAACATCCAGAAATCTGGGGTCATCAGGATGTATTGTACTTCTAAAAGAATATAAAACTTGCCAGTTCACCACAACAGTATATAACAGTGTAGGTAGAAGTGATGTCTGGTTATGACATTAGATCGGATGATTATATTGATTGCATAATATGAGTGACTATTAGATACACACTCACACTGTTTAAAGTCCGTAAGCCATGATCAGAAGTTTGCTGTCTGTCCTTTTGTGTAATTTGGACTGGATCCTGTGTGCTTAGGGAATTTATTTTTAGTTTCTTATGCAAGGACCTGCAATTCCGACATAAAATGAAGCTCAGAGCTAGGAGATCTGCTATGTGCAATCAACTGACATGACTCGCTAAATAATGGTGCATGAATCTATAGGTGGTAAGGTAGCCCGGTGGTTAAAGCTCTGGGTTACTGTTCGGAAGGTCACGGGTTCGAGTGGTCCATGTAATAGGGCTGGACCTATGCTATATTGCTGTGATATGCAAAGATATAACAATGTCAAGTTTAATTCTATAGCGCTTTTAACAAGGACATTGTCTTAAAGCAGCTTTACAGAGTTTAACAGTTAAGGTGAACGATGTGTATTTATCCCTGATGAACAGCCATGGTGACTGTTTCAAGAAAAAACTCCCTTAGATGAATGATGAAGAAAACCTTGAGAGGAACCAGACTCAAAAGGGGAACCCATTCTCATTTAGTTGATATTAAGAGTGTGATTGTGCATTTTACAACAATATAGAACACTGTATAGTGAGAACTAACATAAACACTGTAGTGTAAGATTATGTGTAATGTTCTTTCTACAGTCTTATACAGTCATTCGAGATTATGGAACCAGGAGCTACTGAGCAACTCATAAAATGGCTCAACATTTGGGATCAATAAAGTGTTCCTTAAAAAAAAAAAATATATAAATATTTATACCACTCTGATATTCATGCATTCACCTGATGGTGGTGCTGTTGTGCTTAGTTCAAATAGACATATCCTATTGCTGCCCTGGTGCACACAAAACGCCTTCAATGTATCTCATACTAAGAAAAGGTGAAGCTTGGATATAAAATGAAGCTCAGAGCTAGGAGATCTGCTATGTGCAATCAACTGACATGACTCGCTAAATAATGGTGCATGAATCTATAGGTGGTAAGGTAGCCCGGTGGTTAAAGCTCTGGGTTACTGTTCGGAAGGTCACGGGTTCGAGTGGTCCATGTAATAGGGCTGGACCTATGCTATATTGCTGTGATATGCAAAGATATAACAATGTCAAGTTTAATTCTATAGCGCTTTTAACAAGGACATTGTCTTAAAGCAGCTTTACAGAGTTTAACAGTTAAGGTGAACGATGTGTATTTATCCCTGATGAACAGCCATGGTGACTGTTTCAAGAAAAAACTCCCTTAGATGAATGATGAAGAAAACCTTGAGAGGAACCAGACTCAAAAGGGGAACCCATTCTCATTTAGTTGATATTAAGAGTGTGATTGTGCATTTTACAACAATATAGAACACTGTATAGTGAGAACTAACATAAACACTGTAGTGTAAGATTATGTGTAATGTTCTTTCTACAGTCTTATACAGTCATTTGAGATTATGGAACCAGGAGCTACTGAGCAACTCATAAAATGGCTCAACATTTGGGATCAATAAAGTGTTCTTTAAAAAAAAAATAAAAAAAAAATATTTATACCACTCTGATATTCATGCATTCACCTGATGGTGGTGCTGTTGTGCTTAGTTCAAACAGACATATCCTATTGCTGCCCTGGTGCACACAAAACGCCTTCAATGTATCTCATACTACGAAAAGGTGAAGCTTGGATAATATGACTGATTTCCTAACCATTTATACACAAAGACCTATATTTTTATTCAGGCCACATATAATGAAATAATGTTAGGAAAAATGTGAGAAAGAAAGAGAGAGAGCTCCCTTCCAAATCTAACTCACCCTTCAAATCTAACTCCATGTCCAACATGATTTTGTTTGTGCCTGTTCTTTCAGGGTTCAGCTGAATGAAGCGCAAGATGAGATCATGAGGAAGAAGGAGCTGCTGGAGGACCTGCAGCCGGATGCATCTCAAACCTGTGAGTGTACAGTTTGTTTCCGGATCTCTGACATTAAATTTAAAAATTACAATATAAATAAATGACCAAAACCATACAAAAATATGCAAGGTTTTGTGACAAGTCAGAGTTGAACAAATTACACAGATAATGATTTTTTTTTTTTACTTCATATTGGTCCACTTTATTGGGTTATATACAGAATTCATCTAGAGATCAACACTGTCATTTAGAATAGTGACAAATGGCACAGATTGGAATTGTATAAGAAATCAAACCTTTATACTTTTTTATTTATTTATATAGAAGTGGGAAGGCTTTAAAGCTGTAAATTATATTTATACCTAATTAAATCTACATGTAAGTGGCAGTGCTGCAGGTGGATTTCTTTTTTTGACTCTTTTGAAGAAACAATATCAGAAGGATTTAAATATTGGCTGATACTCAAGAATTCAAGTATTAATATCTGTAATAAAAAAACAAGTGGTATTATTTTTTCTACGAGCTTGTGTTTGTAAGAACATAATGTTTTTCAACCCTAATCTGACTGTTCTTGTGAGTTTATGTGATTGTCAATTCATTTTGGATGAACTCCAGATGAACTGAAATGACCTCATCCGATTTTTCTTTAGCAGCACTGAAGATGGATGAACTGATGGCTGCTCTGAAAAAGAAAGACGATGACATGCGAGCGATGGAGGACCGATACAAAATGTATTTGGAGAAAGCACGCAATGTGAGTAGACCCAGGGATGAGCAGTATTTATGATGCATGTATTTCATATATAATATAGGATTTTGTATTTGGAAAGGTTGATGAAAATGGCTTAATATTTTGTATACAAAATACGTGTTTTGTATTTTTGTAGTTTTAAAATACTGTTAAATACTTTGTAAGAAGTCTACATGATGACATCATAAAAATGCTCCCTCCGATTGGTGCTTACTTGGTAGTTCACCCAGACTTGTTGAGATCAGAACAGAAAACGTGCAGACCGCCAGATTCCAAATAGGTGTTGAGTGATTAAAAAATATTTGATTATTGAATATTGTACCCTAATTGAAATAGCAGTTTATTAGGATCATGATTTAGTAGTTAGAAACGAGTTGCTACTGTATGAATAAGGGGGCCATCGGGTGTCTTCTTATAAATGACTTATTTGTTATTGAGTCGGTGTTGCTGATGCAGAGTAGGTCCTTTGTTACCAAACACCACGTTACTAAATTGTGTGTGTGTGTGTTTGTGTGTTTGACAGGTGATCCGAGCACTGGACCCAAAACTGAACCCAGCCTCAGCTGAAATTCAGTCACTGAAGAACCAGCTGTCTGAGAAGGAGAAGAGAATAATTACTCTAGAGGTCTAAATCATACCCTATTTACTATTCCGCTGTTGCATTATGGATTCTTATTGGTCAGCGGGGGTTTTGATTCATTTTCTAGAACAGCATGACTCTAAAAGACGCACTGACCGATTTATATTAATAGCCTAGTTTTACGATGTTATAATTTCAATAGTAATCATTAATTCCCAGGCCCCTCATTTAGTTTTCTTATTAGAAATGTATAATACATCCCTTTTTTAATATCCCTTTTACACATTTATGGACTGATTCTCCAATGTCAGCACTGTGTCAGTCCAAGTCTGAGGTGTCTTAAAGTTTACCTCCACAGGAAGCAGCTTTTTTTTTTTTTTTGCCCTAACAATTAATGAAAGTGTAGGAAAATGCAAGTAGTATAGTACAATGCAAGTGATGGTTACAATAAATGGAAAAAAAAATAACTAATGTAACTTTAACAGTTCAGCCCTCCATGTTCCTTAAAAAATATCTTTCTAAATCAGTACACAAACCATGTAGTCGCGTTAAAATAGAGATACACGAGGTAAATTGTTACTCCAGTAAAAGTCAAAAATGCTCCCTTTAAACTTTTACTTGAGTAAAAATTCAAAAGTATTCGCCCTTAAATATACTAAGTATCCAAAGCACTATGTTTTATTTTGAATATAATGTTCCTTTGATCATTTTACTTAATAAACTCAATTCATGTAAAAAAGACTCCTATTAATATAATGATATTAATGACTCAAATATTGATTGATTTCTATTTAAATTATCATGAGCCCAAAACCTTCTTCAAAAAAAATCGCTTTGTGACAAGTTCGAGTAAGGAATTTTCTGTTGTTTGTTGTTGAACTGATGCTGCACTGTATGTTGGTGATAAGTTGATGCCACCAAGCGCCAATCGGAAGTTCACACCAGAGCATGCGCTCGATTCTGATTGGTGGCTTGCTGCATGTTTGATTAGTTAAGTTTTTATCCGTTCATAAATAAAACGGAACGACTGATTTCCCAAAATATAAATGAGTAAAAAGATAATTGACTTTTAAATGTAGTGAAGTTGAAGTAAAAGTCTCCCCAAAAGAAAATTCTTTAGTAAAGTACAGATAATTACATTTTCTTCGTTTTAGATTTTTGCTTCTGTCTGTGTGTAACTCCCATTCTCTTTTTTTCCCGCAGAGAGAGTGTGAGCAGGCTAAGCTGAGAGAGTACGAGGAGAAACTAATTGTGACTGCATGGTACAATAAGGTAAAGAGGATTTAATCTGCGTGTAAATATTAAGAATACATGCATGTGTTTGAAATCAACGTCTTTCTGTCTATCGCTTGCTGCACAGAGCCTAAATTTTCATAAGCTGGCGATCGAATCTCGTCTGAGCGGCTGTGCGAATTCCCTGGTGCCACCTGGACAGTCGTTCCTGGCCCAGCAACGTCAGGTGACCAACGCACGGCGCACCATGTCCATCAACGTGCCTGCCGGCTCCTCCAAGTGATGACTCGACTTTCCCAGATAGAAATCTGTTTTCTCTCTTTTTTCGTTTTCTTTTTCAAGTGCACACTTAAGTGACCTTAAACACACTGGACTCCTGAATAAAGATGCCATAATGTGAACGTTAGCACTTAGGAACATCCCCCCCAGAATCAACACATACATGTGCACATTTATAAAGTGGATGCATGTGTGTGTGTATATATATATACATACGTACACACACACACACACACACACACGTGTGTATAATATATGCTTAAAGAATCAAGCACAGGCTTAACACTACAGAAACAATACACACTCAAGCACAGTAAGCTAATTTTACACACTATTTGCCATGCACACTACAATCTACAGCCTCTGACACGCAGCACCAGCTGTATTACTGGCTCGATATCTATATTTATATCAACAGTTCTGAAATATGACACAAAATTCTGAGAAAATATCTTATTATGCTTGGTATGGGTTTAGCATGCATGTTAAAAACTCAACTGGACTTCCAGTAGCATTCTATGCAGACAGGTAATGTGTACTAGTATACTGTAAGTATGAATACTACTATTGCCCTGAATGTGTGTGTGTGTGTGTGTGTGTGTGTGTGTGTGTGTGTGTGTGTGTGTGTATGAGAGAGAGGAAGAGACATATGTTTATTGACATTTCATTTAGTCTCTCAGCTTCCATGCATGTTCATGAAGTCAGCTACATTGAATGATCTGGATAAAGCTTCAGGAAAAACGCATTTTTGGTGCTGGACACCGAGTGCTCTTTGTAAAACAAGAATTATTATTACAAGATGACTACTTTTCTTATAATTAAATACAAAAAGTCAACAGCTCAGACACACTGATAAAAAAAATGTAGGTGCTACAGCCAGTCGTTACTCAACTAGAACAAGCTGTGTATATTATGTAATATCAGTAATAACTTTATTTAATACAAAGTTGGTCTGTGATTGAAGTTGTGCATGCTCTTCTAAACAGTCTGGCTTTAATGTGTATCAGATATCAGGATTAAATCACCAGCTCTCGGTCATGGCTTCGTAACCCACTTGTCCTTATTAGAGGGTGAAATGTTATGGCCTTTTTAAACATTTTCCTCTGCCTGATTACTTTCATTTCTGCCAGTATCGTACAAACCGCAATGGTTCTTACTTTTGCTCTCACCCTGGTTAAGGGCAAAGAAGCCTATGTGTGTTGTTCAACAACAGATTAGTAAACACTAAACACTGGATTGTCTCAGTTTACACTCTTAATGATGAGTTCAGTTTCCTACATACTTAAATCTCTACATTTGCTTTCTATTTCAATTATTATTACATGGAATATAGGAGTTTTATCCTTTTAATAGGGAAAAAAACACTTTGAATGATACATAGGTAAAATGCTTAAAAAAAGAAAAAAAAAGAAAAGAAAAGTAGGCTTTTAAAGTTGTATACATTAGTATTGAGTGTTATATGTTTTTGTCAATCATAAAGCTTAATAAAGAAAAGAAATGGGTATAATTAATCTGTGGATACCGAAAGCTTTGTTTTCTGCACCAAAAAATAAATGCACACAATAAAGACATTTTTGTGTATTTTGGTTGTTTGTTTTATAAATATCACTGAATCTAATTTATAAATAAATATCTATATATAAATGATTATATATCTTTTTTTTATTATTATTATTTATTAACAAGATGGTTGTTTACATAAGAGTATTTATATATAAGTGTAATATATTATCTGGTGTATAATATATAGTATATGTATAAATACATCTCGAAATATTAAATATACAAATATGCTTCTGATAAAAAAATTTCATGTCATAATACAGTATGCATGAGCATATTTCCTGCTTAATGAAAAATATATGATTTGTGGCATTTAAAAATACACATGAAACAAAGCACCTGGTTTTGCCTTTCCAAAACAGGAAATACCAAAAGTCTGGCAGGTTTCTATACATTGAACAGACAAAAGTTTGTAGACCATAAAATGTATACATGCTTATTGAAAATCATATTCCAAATTCAGCCCCCATTTGTTGTTATAATAACCTCCACTCTTCTGCTAGATTTTGGCATGTGCATGTGGAGATTTGCGATCATTCTGACACAAGGATGTTAGAAAACTCATGTAATGATGTAGGTGAGATGTAGTCTGGAGTGCAGTCATCATTCCAATTTATCCCAAAGATCTTCAGTAAAGTTGAAGTCAGAGCTCAATAGCAGGCCAGTCAAGATCTTCTACTCCAACCCATGTACACTATATCCTTATGGAGCTGTTTTTGTGATTCTTAGCTCAAGAAAAGGGAACATTTAATGCTACAAAGACACTTTATACAATTGTGTGCCTTCGAACTTGTGTACATTATAATGGGAAAAAACAGATACGGCTTGAAACATCAGGTGTCTTATATAATACCTTTGTTTATTTTAAAGATAGACTTTAAGAATGCTTTTAACAGAAAAAGGCCATTATGTACCAAAAAGATACAGCACAAAGAACATTTTTATGCTTTCAAAGTTCAATAGCATTATTAATAATAGATCTGTTAATACAAGTTTATTATGAATGGGAGAGAAAATGTGTGTTTACACCAATCAGGCAGCTTTATGGCCACCATCAGGTATAACATTTATAGCATTGTGAAATTATAACATTAAAATATTGTGTTGGTCTCTATTTGCTGCCTAAACAGTTCTAACCAATCAAACATTACCAGCATGAACTTTATTAGCAGTTTGAGCTACAGGAGTTGTCTGTTGGATGCGTCTTCTAGTCGTCACACATTATTAATAATAGATCTGTTAATACAAGTTTATTATGAATGGGAGAGAAAATGTGTGTTTACACCAATCAGGCAGCTTTATGGCCACCATCAGGTATAACATTTATAGCATTGTGAAATTATAACATTAAAATATTGTGTTGGTCTCTATTTGCTGCCTAAACAGTTCTAACCAGTCAAACATTACCAGCATGAACTTTATTAGCAGTTTGAGCTACAGGAGTTGTCTGTTGGATGCGTCTTCTAGTCGTCACTTCCAAGACATGTTCCTTGTGATTGTCCTTGAGTGGCCCAACCAGAGCCCAGACTTGAACCCTATTGAACATCTCTGAAAAGATCTGTAAATTGCTTTGCACTGATGCTCCCCATCCAACCAATGGAGCTTAAGAGATTCTGCAAAGAGGAATGGGAGAAACTGCTCAAAAATAGGTGTGCTGAGCATGTAGCATCAAACTCAAAAACACTTGCGGGTGTAAATGGTGTCAAACATATGATTTCATTTTTAACTTTTAATACATTTGCAAAGATTTCAAACATACTTCTTTCATGTTGTCATTAGGGGGTGTTGTTTGTAAAATCTTAAGGAATATAATGAATTCATTCATTTTGGAATAAAGTGTAACATAATAAAATGTGAAAAAAGTGACGCGCTGTGAATACTTTCCAGATTGCACTTTAAAATCGCATACATGTGATGAAAGAATTCTTCACATCTGAATCATGCCATTGAGAAAACTCATACACTATACCTACAAAATGAACATCATGAAGCATGATAAGTCCGAGGATAATTAATACTGTGACTCATGTTAATAACTAACAGAATGATTTAATAAGACGTGACTATCAAATAACCGTTATTATTTTGTATTTATGGATGACTCTGCTGGATGTTGCAGTAAACACTTTATTTGCTTATGTGCCAAGTATTAGTCATGCATGCATTAATTCAATCATCAGTGCACACTCTTTATGTACACTGTTGTGAAGCGTTAATAGATTCTCTTAATAGGATTTCATTTCTGCTATTCTTTCATTAGCAATTATTATACAATTGCCCATTCCAGTTGTGCCAGATAAAGAGCTGCTCTCAAGCATACGTAAGATGTTGATTAGTTCAACATTAAATCTAACTCTAAATGGATAAATGCACAAAATGCCATTCCTTCATAATTCTAACACTGTTACCAGTGGCAAATCACAGCGTGTCAGGATTATGCCAAAAAGACATAGATTGACTACACTTCCCATAAGCCACTGTGCCATAACAGATCATGTCATATAACTTTATGCAGCTGATACTCATTCATAAAAAATAATACTTGTATTTCCCATGTTACTGTTTAGTTTATTTATTTTCATATTTTGGTCTATATTTGCATTCTTCCTTTCATATCTTCACATAACACAGTGATTTAAACGGAATAAAATATTTCATGGTATGCAACAATTTCCATGTTTGGATTCATCACACCATACATTTCCTCTAACTGAATGTACCTAAAAGTGTTTTATTTCAGACTTTCTATGTGTATTATTACATCAACATAGCTTCCATAGTTCCTAGTTTGTAACTGCTGATGAACATAATTATCCACAAGGATAATTAATTCGCATAAAAATCTAGACCTTCTAGCCCTGTTTCTCATTCAGATGACAAGCATGAATCAGTAAACAGCTTTTAAAAGGTAGTGAGGAGTTCCTTCAGATTGGCTGGCAAACAGCCACCATGTTTCCTCTACTGTGGCAAATCATTAATATTCAAATATGCCGAGTAAGCAATTGCTGTGGGGGTATGCATTACTTTAAAACATTTAATGATTTAATTTGGCTTTGTGGATGAAACTTAAGCACAATTTGACAGACAAAAGAGGGTCAAAACTTCTGCTTCCTGTACATTCTCTCAGTAACTTGAAGTCTATGAGAACTGACTCGGGTACAAGAACCACATCTCCAACACCTGCACCACTGATATACCATGATTTACCAGCAACCAATTTTAATGATCTTTCATTGTTCTGTTTTTTAAAACTTCTTATAATGTTCAATATGAAACTAGAGGTAAGAATCCAACCTAGGAAGTCCTTCATCATAGATCTCCAATGGCATTACTTCAAAACTCAAAACTTTGTTAGACATGTAAATAAGCAGGAAAGACAAAGACAAAGAGACACAGACACAGCTTTAGAAAGAGTGAGAAACAAATAGAGAGACAGCAAGAGAGAGACACATATACAGTGAGACAGAGACTTTTACTAAAAGAGACACAGAGAGTAAAGTGTGGAGTAAAGTACTGATACCAGAAAAAATCTACTTAAGTACAGTAACGAAGAATTTGTACTCCGTTACTTCCCACCTCTGTGTATGTATAAGGGCCAACAAGCCAAGCATCTCTCGGGGAACTCCTTCAAGACTGTTGGAAGACCATTTCAGGTGACTACCTCTTGAAGCTCATCAAGAGAATGCCAAGAGTGTGCAAAGCAGTAATCAAAGCAAAAGGTAGCTACTTTGAAGAACCTAGAATATGACATTTTTCAGTTGTTTCACACTTTTTTGTTATGTATATAATTCCACATTTTAATGTGTTAATTCATAGTTTTGATGCCTTCAGTGTGATCCTACAATTTTCATAGTCATGAAAATAAAAAAAAACTCTTTGAATGAGAAGGTGTGTCCAAACCTTTGGCCTGTACTGTATATATGTGGCCTTTCTAAAAGCATGAGCATGAACATGCATTTGTTTTCACTTTTATTGCTATAGTGTCCTCCACTCTTCTTTAAAGATTTTCAATTACATTTTAAAGCATGGTTGTAAGAACTTTGTGTTCGTTCAGCTACAAGAGCATTACTAAGAAAAGGTGCTGATGGTTGGTGAGGTGGTCTGAGGTTCAGTTAGGTCCAGTTCATCCCAAAGGTGTTCATTGGGGTTGAGGTCAGGGCTCTGTGCAGGTCACTCAAGTTTTTCCAGCCCAACCATAAAACACAATGTTTTTTCTGGTTTGTGCACAGGAGCATTGTCATGCTGGTACTGGATTGGACTGTAATGCGACAGCATACTAAAACATTATATACAATTGTGTTTTTCTTACTTTGTTCCAACATATTGGCAATGAAACACAGACTTTGGCCACACATTGTGTATTTACTGTATGTTGTCCTCTGGACTATTTGTAATAACCCAATACTAAATGAAATATTTTCTAATTATTAAACTGATATTTTTTATGCATTTTGACTACCTTCTCAATTTCGGTTAGGTAGGAGTGGATGTAATCTCGAGGCTCATTCGGGTCCCAGTCCTGTTTGTGTTTTTCAGTCTTCTCTCCCAGAAATGCTGCCAGTCGGCGATAGTTTGCTATTATAGTGTGATGAGGCCCTGGCAGGATTTTCATTATGCTTGGAAATGCGTCGTACAGCTGAAAACAGAAAAACACAGTATGTTGCTTTATCATAATATCCATGAGCGTGTACTGCTTATTGCTAATGAATGTTGGGATTTGTTCAGTGTATTAGACTCTAAATAGTATTTAACACATTCATTAGCCCAGCTAGGAGAGGTTGCATTTTTGTTTAGTAGCATGTAAAACTAAATCCTGTACCTCATTCCACACAGAGCCTGTAAGATGCACCGACTCTGCACTCATGCGTAGAAGTTTCTGGAACTGGAAGTCATCATACTCGTAGCGATGCCCATATACCAGGGTACCAATCACATTAGCTACTGCATTATTAATCTTGGTCAGAGGGTCGAATGGACATCCTGCAGTGCAGAAACATTTTTTTTAATGTGATAAGGAAACAACAACAAAAGGCTATAAAGTGGTGTAAAGTATTAGAGTGAATGTACTTTGTTACTGTACTTAGATAATTTTTGGCTACTTTCTAGTTTTACTGAGTTATTCTGTTAATGAAAAATAACTACATTTTATTTGCCCATTAAACACTAATGGTTCTTTTAATTTGTGACATGTTACAGTAATTTTATTTGTTAATTCAAGATTTTTATAACTCTTTAGAACACATTTAAAAAGATTGCTTTACTACTTTTTTTATTCTGGCATGTTGAAGAGGCTGTTGTGTTGATCTTAGTTAATGCAGTGTTAAGGGGTAGAATTGAGTTTAAATATTAGGAAATAAAACCCGTCTTGGTGTTGAAGACTAGTGCATTGTTGAGCCTATGTTCAGTGTGAGTAAATACTCAATTACTGTTGAAATCAGATACTGTAAGACTTTTACTCAAGTCATAATGGAATAGTTCAGTTGAACTTTTAATGAAGAGAGTAAATTATCTACAGTATACTTTTACTCAAGTATGACTTTCAGGTACTCTTTATACTTCTGAAGCGATACAATCTGACCTATCAAATTGTATAAGATGTAAAACAAGAAGTTGAAAACAGTTGAAATAGGTGCACTGCTGTAGCTAAAACTCTCAAAACAGCAACAACAAACATCCATTAGCAACACTGCAATGTCTACATCACAACAGTGCTCAGAATCAGGTATCACGTAGGCATCAGATACTAGCAGCAGAGGTGACAAAAGTACACACATCCTTTACTTAAGTGGAAGTACAGATACTGATGTCTCAAAATACTCGAGTAAAAGTTGAAGTACTGATTAAACTTTTTTACTCAAGTGAAAGTAAAGAAGTTTTGGCTCTGACATGTACTTAAGTAAAAAGTAGTTATTACTTCTACCTGTTTTAGTTGTTAACTGGACCCTTACATTATATAAGATAGATAGATAGATAGATAGATAGATAGATAGATAGATAGATAGATAGATAGATAGATAGATAGGTAGATAGATAGATAGATAGATAGATAGATAGATAGATAGATAGATAGATAGATAGATAGATAGAGAGATAGATAGAGAGATAGATAGATGTGTTGGTAAATAAAACTTCTGGACCTTGTCCCCTCTGAAAACATTTTAAATTCTGTCCTTTCTGTGTTGGATTAATTTCTTGATTTCCTGGTCTTTAAAAAAGATAACCGCCAAAAAAATGCTTAGCCCGAACATAGTCCTTAATATTGTCCACACTGGTGATAAGGTTTCAAAGCCAGTCCTACATGCCTTCTTTCTTACTGCGTTGGCATGAAACAAAGTATGAACCCTTCAAAAAGCACACGTTTTTCAGCAGTGGTTGCACAGTGGTTTAAGGCTTGTGCCTCATCTAAACATGCTTCCCAGTCTGATCTCTTCCATGGTTCAGTGGGTTATGGTTGGTGCCTCACTGAAGTCCTAGACTTAACACTCGACACACACTCATTACTCATCTCAGCCTATTTCACCATCATTTATTTATTATTTTTTATACTCTACCGTACTATACTGTTTACATGCTGTTTTTTGCACCTTTACTGTTTATTATTACACTATACTGTTATTATACTATACTGTTTACATGCTGTCTTTTGCACCTCTTGACTGCTGCTGTTTTTTTCACTACATTGTGTCTGTTTATATTCGGTCCCGGTTATAGTTTTTACAGTTCTCCTCATACAGTACTGTATATTCAGAGTATACAGTAGGTTTACTAGTTGGTGCTATTTTAGGTTTTGTGTCTTGTCTTGTGTTGTCTTGTGTTTTCTGTCTGCACCGTCTGTCTGTATTCTATTTTGTCTGCACTGTTTGCACTAGGTTGCACTCGATGCACTTTATATAGCTTGTTGTTGTTAGTGTTAGTGTTAGTGTTAGTGTAGCTCCAGGGTTCCGGAGGAACATTGTCTCGTTTTTACTGTGTACTGTGTACCACTGTGTATAGTAGAAATGACAATAAGAGCCTGTTGACTTCACTTGACTTGATATTGAGGATCAGTGTTTGAATCCTGGTTTCTGCCTGCTAGTTGCGATGTAGGTTATGTTCTTGCTTCCCAAATTTTTCTTTAGCTTTATATTCTTGTGTTGACGGTTTAAAGGTAGATAGACCTGCTCTAAACAACATTCCTGCCCTGTCTTCCCTGATGGTTCAGTGGGTTAAATCAGGTGTCTTGCTTTTGGTGGGGTTCAGGGTTCGAATCCTGCTTTCTGTCTGCCAGTCACGATTAGGATTCACTTCCTACATCTTTCCAAAGTGATATATTTTTGTTTTTAATGGGTTGAAAAGAAAGATTGACCTGCTCTAAATAAGCTTCCTAACCAGTCCTCACAGATGGTTTAATGGGTTAACGTTGGTATCTTGCTGGTGGTGGGGATCATGGTTCGAATCCTGCTTTCTTATTAAACTTTTTCTTATTGACTTTTGATTGATGAATTTAATTTGCCCAATAATACTAATGGTTCTTTTACTTTGCGACATGTTACAGTAATTTTATTTGTTAATTTATTTGTTAAACTCACTGATGGTTCAATGGGTTAACGTTGGTATCTCGCTGGTGGTGGGAATCATGGTTCGAATCCTGCTTTTTTTCCCTCCTAGTTACAATGTAGGTTCAACTTGTGCTATTTACACCTGTATTCGCTTCATACATCTTTCTTTAGCGTTAAATTCTTGTATGGATGGTTTGAAAAGAAAGATAGACCTGCTCTAATCAAGCTTCCCATCCTGTTTTTTCTGATGGTTTAGTGGGTTAAGGCTGGTACTTTGCTAATGTTGGTGGTCAGGGTTCAAACCTGGCTTTCTGTCTGCTAGTCATGAAGTAGGTTAAATTCCTGAATCCTACATCTTCATATTCTTGTTTTGATGGGTCAAAAAGAAAGATAGATCTGCTCTAAATAAGCTTCCCAGCTTGTCATTCCTGATAGTTCAGTGGGTTAATGCTGGTGCCTTGCTAATGGTGTGACTCAGGGTTTGAATCCTGCTTTGTACCTGCTAGTCACGTCATGGGTTTGCTTCCTATGTCTGTCTTTAGCATTTTATTCTTGTGTTGATGGTTTGAAGGAAAAGACAGACCTGCTTTGAACAATTGTCGTAGCCGGTCCTTCCCGATGGTTCAGTGGGTTAAGACTGGTGTTTTGCTGTTGGTGGGGTTCAGGGTTCGAATCCTGCTTTCTGTGTTTTTGTCTGGTCTGAATTTCTTGCTTTGAAGCATGAACCGAAGGATAAACCCCCCAAAAAAAGAAGGTATGTTGTGGGACTTGATGGCTTTGTGGTAAAAGCCTTGCCTCTGAGTTCAGAGGTTGCTGGTTCGAATCTGGCTTGTCCCCACACTGGGTAAGTTGTGTGGAAAGTAGTCTCTGGTGAGCAATGAAGTGGTTGACTGTGAACAAAAGTTGTGGAGACCTGCTGCTTCACAGCCTCACTTTCTTATTAAACTTTTTCTTATTGACTTTTGATTGATGAATTTAATTTGCCCAATAATACTAATGGTTTTTTTACTTTGCGACATGTTACAGTAATTTTATTTGTTAATTTTTTTGTTAAACTCACTGATGGTTCAATGGGTTAACGTTGGTATCTCGCTGGTGGTGGGAATCATGGTTCGAATCCTGCTTTTTTTTCCTCCTAGTTACATCTGTATTCGCTTCATACATCTTTCTTTAGTGTTAAATTCTTGTATGGATGGTTTGAAAAGAAAGATAGACCTGCTCTAATCAAGCTTCCCATCCTGTTTTTTCTGATGGCTTAGTGGGTTAAGGCTGGTACTTTGCTAATGTTGGTGGTCAGGGTTCAAACCTGGCTTTCTGTCTGCTAGTCATGAGGTAGGTTAAATTCCTGAATCCTACATCTTCATATTCTTGTTTTGATGGGTCAAAAAGAAAGATAGACCTGCTCTATATAAGCTTCCCAGCTTGTCCTTCCTGATAGTTCAGTGGGTTAATGCTGGTGCCTTGCTAATGGTGTGACTCAGGGTTTGAATCCTGCTTTGTACCTGCTAGTCACGTCAAGGGTTTGCTTCCTATGTCTGTCTTTAGCATTTTATTCTTGTGTTGATGGTTTGAAGGAAAAGATAGACCTGCTTTGAACAAGTGTCGTAGCCGGTCCTTCCCGATGGTTCAGTGGGTTAAGACTGGTGTTTTGCTGTTGGTGGGGTTCAGGGTTCAAATCCTGCTTTCTGTGTTTTTGTCTGGTCTGAATTTCTTGCTTTGAAGCATGAAACGAAGGATAAACCCCCAAAAAAAAGAAGATATGTTGTGGGACTTGATGGCTTTGTGGTAAAAGCCTTGCCTCTGAGTTCAGAGGTTGCTGGTTCGAATCTGGCTTCTCCCCACACTGGGTAAGTTGTGTGGAAAGTAGTCTCTGGTGAGCAATGAAGTGGTTGACTGTGAACAAAAGTTGTGAAGACCTGCTGCTTCACAGCCTCAGAAAAAGTGAGGGTGATAGGTTTTTGGCAGAAGTTTTCCCTATATGCAAAACTAAGTCGATACTTTTTTGGACATTTTTACTTCATAACCCCCTGTTTTCAGCATCTCAGAGGCTGGGGGGGCAGATGCCCGGATATTACCCCCCTGCTTCAGGATACGCCCTCCGAAACCACATCCAACCTTCCACGCAGCCATTTCTGACACCTTCCTTATTACAGCCACCGGAACCTTCCACACTCTTAACTTTGAGCCCTGGCCGGGGTTTGAACCGGCAACCTCTCAACCCAGAGGTAAAGCTCTTCCAATTGAGCCACAGGATCTCATGCAAGAACCTGATTTTTAGGACCTTTTTAGGACCTTTTTTGGTTCTTTTTTAAAACTTTTTAAACAATTTAAAGGAAAGCTAAGGGGTAGGAATCGAACCAGGTGAGTCAGATAGCAGCAACCACTTCACTGACCATTACACCAACACAGGAGAGGCAAACAAGCCTTTGCTTATTGGACTCTTGGCTTTTCTATAGTTAGGAGACCAGTGTTTTCTCTTAGATCATGATGGTAGAGGGTCAAAACTTCTCCTCCCTGTACATTCTCTCAGTAACCGGAAGTCTATGAGAAGTGACTCAGGTACATGAACCACATCTTCAACACCTGCACCACTGATATACCATGATTTACCAGCAACCAATTTTAATGATCTTTCATTGTTCTGTTTTTAAAAACTTCTTATAATGTTCAATATGAAACTAAAGGTAAGAATTGAACCAGGGAAGTTTTTCATCATAGATCACTAATGGCATTACTTCAGAACTCAAAACTTTGTTAGACGTATATAATCAGGAAAGACAGAGACAAAGACAAAGAGACACAGACACAGCTTTAGAAAGAGTGAGAAACAAATAGAGAGACAGCAAGAGCGAGACATATTCAGTGAGACAGAGACATTTACTAAAAGAGACACAAAGACAATTAGATAGAGAAAATAGAGAGATAAAGATAGCGAGATATAGCCACTTCCTGTTGGAAGTGTTTATCCCAAGTGACTCTTAATGATCTCATTTACTAAATGAGCAGTAGTGAGTTAAGTGCTTGCTCAGGTGCCCAAAACTGGCAGCTTGGAGGTGTTAAATATGTATCATATTTACAGCATGTGATTAAATATAAAGGCTATATCAGTGCAGAGACGTGTGGACAGCATTTAGAGCCTTTGCTATGTTTTCACACGGACAGTTAATGAAGTGATACCAGAGAGACTGTACCGCTTCAGGTCAAGTCAGGAAGCTTATATATAGAAAATTATAGATTTACAGATTTAAATGATGTATTGTTTTTGTCTGTATGATCAATAAAGACAGTACTTTAAGTTTGTGTCGCCATTATGAGGGAAAACCCCACAAAACACCACCCAGAGGGTAAATTGTGTAAAACATGGCGGATTTTGGTGTTTGATTTAAGACTTGGCGCATAAATAAATCAAAAGTTTACTGATTAAAAATATTTTAATCTGTAGTTTATTTATTTATTTTAGATCTAGGTAAAGAAAGGACGTTGTGGATAAATGTATTTTTTGGCAAATGTTTAAATTTTGCCCCTTTTTATTTAGTTATTTATTTATGTTTTTACATTTTTTATAAAAAAGGGTGAAACAGAAATGCGCGCTAAATTGATAGTGCGTTAATAAAATGACGTGCTATTTAAAATGTACAAATTTTTGCAGCCAAATATACATATACAGTGGTACCCCACTTATCGACCGGCTCAGACATCGACCTTTTCGCTTAGCAAACAGTTTTTCGACCGAAATGTACGCACGCTGAACGACCAAATGCCCGCTTATCGACCTTTTTTTACCCCGACCCACGTGGAGCATTTTCTTTTTTACTTTTGGAATGTTTTTAATTTGTACTTTTTACTGTATTATTGTCAGAAATCCACCTGCCACGTCCCCTTCGGTGGCTGTCAAAACCTCCGCTTTCCCTGAAGCCCCCTGCTTCAACAATGCACACATAACTTCATTATTCACTCATCCCCAGCTCCTATATAAACCCCTCATTCAGCCACACTCCTTGTCGGTTATTGTTGGTATGTGAATGTGTTGGTTGCATGGTTGTCTGTGTTTTCCCTGTCACACGTATTCCTATGCGTTTCTTCCTTCCGGAATCCACTCGCTCTCCCCGGGTTACCTTTTTCCTCCCGTGCGTTCACCCATGGACCTTGCCCCTCCAGGGAGTACCACAGATATCTCTCTCTCGTTTGTCGGGATTCTATGGACTGCCGTGTGTGTGTGTTTTTGTGTTCAACTCTCCGTGTTTTCGTTAAACTAAAGCGAACTGTGCTCCGGCTTTGCCTCCGCTCATTACGCTGCATAGCAATTATATACAGTATTTATGTACCTGTATTATTTAGTATTAATACTGCTAAAAACAGGGCAAAAATTGTAAAAAAAAAAAAAAAAGAGATCGGATTAATTGGTTTTCCATAATTTCTTATGGGATAATTACATTCCCTCTTTGACCTTTTCACATTTTTACCGGTTTTAAGGAACGGATTAAAGTCGATAAGCGAGGTACCACTCTACATACACTGGCGATCAAAATTAGAGAACAATTTATAAACAATTAAACAATTCTAAAATAATGTCATCTTCACTGCTTAACAGTTGAAGGAGTTTTTGTCCTGTCTATACCATGCTACCAGAACACCTTTTCCACAAAATAACTAAGGCATTTAAAAAGAAAAAACATTATTAAATGCCTTAGTTATTTTGTGGAAAAGGTGTTCTGGTAGCATGGTATAGACAGGACAAAAACAAGTTAAGGCCACTCGCCTTAACTTGCCGGTATCTACAGTCAGAGGAATCTTTAAGAAGTTTAAAACAACTGGAACAGTGACAAACAAGGCTGGAAGAGGTCCCAAGTTTATCTTGCCACAACGCACAGTGAGGAGGATGGTAAGAGAAGTAAAAAAAATTCCCAAGCTCACCGTCACAGAATTGAATCAAAGAGTGGCATCTCGGGGTCACAGAGTCTCCAAAACAACCATCAGATGCTCTCTACATGCCAACAAGCTGTTTGGGAAGCATGCAAGGAAAAAGCCTTTTCTCACTAACACTCACAAACGTAAACGTCTGGAGTTTGCTAAGCGGTACTGGGACTTCAACTGGGATCGTGTGCTTTGGTCAGATGAGACTAAGATTGAGCTTTTTGGCAACAAACACTCTAAGTTGGTCTGGCGTAAAACAAAAGATGAGTATGCCGAAAAGCACCTCATGCCCACCGTGAAGTATGGGGGAGGATCTGTGATGGTGTGGGCCTGTTTCTCTTCCAAAGGCCCTGGGAACCTTGTTAGGGTGCATGGCATTATGAACGCTTTGAAGTACCAGGATATTTTAAATAAAAACCTGATGGCCTCCGCCCGAAAGCTGAAGATGGGTCGTCATTGGGTCTTTCAGCAGGATAATGATCCAAAACATGTGGCAAAATCTACACAAAAGTGGTTCAGCAGTCACAAACTCAAGGTCCTCCCATGGCCATCTCAGTCCCCAGACCTCAACCCAATCGAAAACCTGTGGGGCGAGCTAAAGAGAAGAGTGCATAAGAGAGGACCCAGGACACTGGATGATCTAGAAAGATTGTGCAAAGAAGAATGGTCAAAAATCCCTCTCTCTGTGTTCTCCAATCTTGTGAAATGTTATAGGAGGAGATTAAGTGCTGTCTTGTTGGCAAAAGGAGGTTGTACAAAGTATTAACATCAGGGGTGCCAATAATTGTGGACACATGATTTTTCAAGTTTTTTTTTTTTCTCTAAATGTGTGATTTTTTTT
>MU551602.1:1516826-1535624 GCA_024362625.1 Silurus asotus | reverse complement strand
CTTTCGCCAAATCGAAATGTCTGTTCAGGTTCAACAACTGGTATGCAGTGTACCTGAGAGCCATTCGGGGAGGGTCCACACCAACAGCAGCCTCACAGCGGTGTAAGCAGTGTACGTCCTGGACCAGGCAGCAAAACAGTAAAATCCAGTAAACAGCACTCAGAGAAAAAGGCAGTAATCCAACATGTGAAACATGAATCCACATCACGCAAAAATACGCAAATTGTGCGACCAAAAACTACTAAAATTAAAATTAAAATAAACGAGGGAGAAGGAGCGGCAGCCAAAACGCGCCAGCGTGCCCTTTCCACTTAAGTACAGTAACGAAGTATTTGTACTCTGTTATTTCCCACCTCTGACTAGCAGTAATTGTGATGTCCTACATGACAGGTGCTGCTAAGTGTGTAGGTACAATAAGTGATGATGTATGTAAAAAAATATAATTACATTATCTTTAGAATAGATATAAATGTGGTCCCAAATGAAATGCTATTGAATGTCTACCTTGTGTGGTCTACATTTTCATTTACATTTATGGCATTTAGCTGACATCCTTATCCTATTTACAACTGAGCAGTTCATGTTTAAGAGCCTTGTTCAAAGGCCCAGCAGTAAGAGTTTGGTGGGGCTGGGATTTGACCTTGTGAGTTTCTGATCCATAGTCCAATACCTTTACCACTGAGTTACCACCCCCGATGTCTACAACAACAACCAGAAGTAAATTCAAGGTTGGTGTGCAAAAGCTACCTGCTCTTTATTCAGATGTCAAAGTCAGAACAAAAGGCTCACATTCATCATTACCAGAAAGCAATAGAAAAGCTTTGCTATATGAAGGAGAATGGCTGGATTATTTCACCGTATTAATGTGATTGGGAATGTGTGTGTATGATTAGTAATAGGTGGATGATTTTTGGAAGTGATCGAAATATTTGGAATGTTCTTGCTATTTACATTTACATTTAGCAGACGGCCTTATCCAGAGCGATTACAACTAAACAGATGAGCGTAAAGGATCTTGCTTAAGGCCCCCAACTGGCAACTTGGTTCTGCTGGGATTCACTTAATTGATTAAAGCACTTAACGGTCTCGCACCGCAGTATCTGAGTGAACTTTTGTATCAGTATGATCCTCCACGCCTACTTAGATCAAAATGAAGGCTATCTGCTGGTTTCTCAAATAAAGAAGATTACATCAGGGGGCAGATTTTTCTCTTATAAAGCCCCACAGTTATGGAACAGCCTTCCAACCAGTGTTCGGGACTCAGACACAGTCTCAGTGTTCAAGTTGAGGTTGAAAACCTATTTATTTAGTCAAGCCTTTGATCAGTGGATTTTTTCTTTTTTTAGGTAAAGGAGCAGATCTGGAGGGAATATGGATATAGAGTGTTTGGTGAACTGGGATATTTGTATGCTGTCGTCCCCTCACATTCACACGTTCACTCAGGTTTATTGATGGTGTTGTGGTGGGTCGTCTCTTATCCCAAAGATCCCTCATGTTTGTGTTACCTTCTGGTTCTCTATGCTGCCATTGCGAGTCTTGCCGGAGTCCAAACTCCAAAATGTCTTCAAAAAAATCTTCCCACTTTGTCCAGGCCTGCCTCTGGATAGTGTTCTCTTCGACTGGAGGCCACTCTGTGCAGCTTGGGACGGTTTCTCATCAACGCCTTGGGTGGTTCCTTGAAATTCCGGAGTAAGAATGGGAGCTTTGAGGATGGATTGGACTGTAGTTAATGTCAACAGTCTGCTACAGACTCAGGACTCAGGAATACAGTTCGCTTCTGATCATCATCACTGTACCCCGCAACATTGTATATCTGCTTCAAATAGACATTCGGTGCAACCCAGATGAGGATGGGTTTCCTTTTGAGTCTGGTTCCTCTCAAGGTTTCTTCCTTATGCCATCTCGGGGAGTTTTTCCTTGCCACAGTTGCTCATCAGGGACAAACTTACTTACAAAGAACATATTTACTTTTAATCACCACATTATCTGTGTAAAGCTGCTACGAGACAATGTTCATTGTTAAAAGCGCTATACAAATAAAAATAAATTGAATTGAATTGAAATTAAAATTGAAGTCAAAAGTTCAATATCACAAGGATCATAGAAAACTCAGATTATGTTTTTGCATGTGAGGCTGGCAGTGATATGGTGACTCCCATCTAATACTTGGATAGCTGACATATCCTTAAAACACTGGATACAAGTCTCTGCACACTCGTTTACACCTTGGACCAATTTACCATAATCAGTCCACAGAGGAGGTGGGAGGAAACTAGAGAACCCAGTGCAAACCTAAGAAGATTCATGAATCACATGAAATACTTCAAACAGACAGTAAACCAAGCTCAGGATTAATCCAAAGTCTAGGATGTGTGTGGCAGCATTGCTACCCGTTATACTTCCATAATATATTTGGGAAATTCTGCCTGAAAGTTCTTTAATCAGACATTTCCTTTTCCATTGCTACAGAACTCACCTTGTTCTTCTTTGAAGGCTTCACACAGGAAGTAGCATTCATGCTGGATTTTATCATGTAGAGTTTCTTGACTCTCTCCAAAGCTCTTGATGTAACTAACAGAAAACTGTTGGTGCTTTTTCCATGAGTAGCCATTGGTAAATGACAAACCTGCCCTCTCCACCCCATGATATAAAAGAGGGGAAGGAGATTTAATTAGAAGTAAAATAAAACAGTTCATTAATCATATTTGGCTTTCCTCAATGCTAACCAGTAATCTAAATGCAAAAAAAGCTGAACAAGACTCAGATTCTCTTACCTCTGCCTTTGTAAATGTCATCAAATAAAGGTGAAACAAACCGAGCAAAGCTTTCTCCTTGACTTACAAGTGCTTCTTTCACCATCTTATATCCAGAAACATACACAATTTTGGTAGAGCCTCTCCTGAGACTGAAAATATTCCCATACTGTTCTGCTAACTGGGGCAAAAAATAATGTCTTAAAATTACTTATTTTTTATGGTCCCTTTTACAAATAAACATTTTACTGTGTCATGGTGTTATCTTCTAAAGTTTATATTTAACTGTAGACTTAACCTTTAAAACAAATGTTATTCAATCGGAACTGATTAAAGACTGGTTTAGTGCAGTGTATTATCTTAATTGTATCAGTGATTTATGACTTAATAATACATTAGCATGCAAATATTTTACTTCATTTGTTTAAACACTTAGAATTACAGTACAAATAGTTATAAGATTTACCCATTCCCTATCAGGCTCTCACCTTATTCATAGTTTCATAGTCACCTCCTGTAAAGACATTTCCCAGTAAAGGTAAAGGCAGTGGTCCTGGAGGAAAGTTGGGTGAATTTCCTCCAAATAATCCAAATGAAAAACAAGAGAGCCACAGTAAAAATCATCCATTCTTTAAAAGTGAACAGCTCGTATAAAGAATGTAAAATCATAGCTATAATGGCCTGAGGATAAATAAGTTGGTGTAAATTAGAGTTCTATGAATTTTGGTAGTTCTTTAGTGTATCTCAAACTAACATGTCTACATCTGTGCAGAGGGTTTGAGTTCAGCAAAGTTCATGTTGATATAATCTTGTGGTCTCCAAGTAACACAGAGGCCCATGTGAGTTATTTACATTCTGCTCCAGAGGAAACAAATTCCAGTGCTGTTTTTCTCACTGAATTCTACATTCCCTTTTACACACAAAAGCTTTAGTTCAACCACAATTATTTAATATGTTGTTATTGATCACATCATTTAAAAAGATCACATTATTAAACCCACAGGACTGTATATATTCCCAGAGTAAAACATATGTAGAACATACAGCTTGTGTTATATAACATTTTTCTTTAAAATATAATTATTAAAATAATCTTTTATTACAATGCTGCAAAAAGCAAATTACTTTTTATACATAGATAAAGCAAAATGCAAAATGTCTAAATAGAAGAGAAATCCAAATCAAGTCAACATTTCGTGTCTTTATCAATTATACCAAAGTATAATTAATAAAAGTGTTAAGTAAAAGTGCTAACGATTGTCGGACACCCACGCACTCTCACACATACACACACACACACTTACGCACAGGTTTCAAAGCAGAAAACCAAAGGCACAATGTTTTCCAGCCTTTGAATCTCATGAATAATAGCTTCAGTGTAGGGTTTGTCGGCGATGCGGGCCTGGCGTGACTGTCCGATCACTTTATCAATCTGGTCCTTCACTTTCTCTGGAAACACAAGACAAAAGTCTATTTCAAAAGTCTAAATTTTGCAGCAAATATTCCTAATAAAGCACAAGATGTCCGTCTCTAGGTTACAAATGTAACCCTGGTTCCCCGAAGGAACGAGACGCTGCGTCGAAACGCTATGGGAACACCCCTGCGTGACCACGCTCTGAACCACGTGTGAAATCTAGCCAATAGGCAAGCCGTGATGTCATAGACAGGCGACGTCGTGTAAACCAGGAAGCTACAAGATGGTTGTGCGGTGGTAGTGACATTAGCTTCTGCAAAGAGAGAAGGTAAGCGCCCCAGAGATGCAGGGAGTGTGGCACAGAGACGCAGCGTCTTGTTCCTTCGGGGAACTAGGGTTACGTTTGTAACCTTGAGATGTTCCCCTTCAGGAACTCGAGCTGCGTCGAAACGCTATGGGAACGAGTCAAGTCAAGTCAGGTCAAGTTTATTTGTATAGCGCCCTTAGATGTTATGAGGAAGAAACTTTGAGAGGAACCAGACTCAAAAGGGGAACCCATCCTCATTTTGTGTGACATCAAGAGTTTGATCATAAATCTTTCAACAATACAGGACACTGGACAGTGAGAACTAACATGAGCACTGGAGTATAAGATTATAAGTAAATGTTCTTTCTACAGTCTTACAGTCTATATGGTTAGTAGCTCCTAGTTTTATGAGCTCAGCATTTGTGATCATCACAGATCCAGCATCAGCTTCTCCATACCAGAGCCTTTAAACACTCCAGGAGGTCCAATGTCAAAACTCCACACATGTAGCGGGATCCAAATGGCACTGGTACGTCTCTAGATGGTTCGGGATGTTTGCGAGTTCGGCATCTACTTCTTCAAAGGTCCGTAATCATCACGAGGTGGGAGGTGACTGGAGCTGGCCAAACCCCAGGGTGTCTCGGGATGGGGAGAGAAAGAGAAGCAGTGTAGAGGAATTAGCGTTGCTGCTGTTCATGATATTAACATCACAAGTTGATAATGTGCATGTGATCAGATGTTCTGGAGCACAAGATGATATGATATGATATGTGATGTGTGTTATGTGTATGCTTTGCTAAAAAGATATGTTTTTAATCTACACTTAAACTGGGAGAGTGTGTCTGAGCCCCGAACACTGTCAGGAAGACTGTTCCAGAGTTTAGAAACTAAATGTGAAAATGCTCTAAGACCTTTAGTGGACTTTGCTATTCTACGAACTACTAGAAGCCCAGAGTTTTGAGATCTTAGGGAGCGTGGCGGATTGTAGCGTGTTAAAAGACTGGATAGATACATGGGAGCCAAACCATTTAGTGCTTTATAAGTGAAAAGTAATAGTTTGTAGTCTATTCAAAACTTAACAGGAAGCCAATGTAGGGACGATAGGATTGGGGTTATGTGATCATATTTTCTTGACCGAGGGGGCAACTCCAGGCGGGACGAGGCAACTGCCAAGTCCCAGACAGGCACTCTGAGTTGCAACCCGGGCCTCAGCCTCCAGGCACCGCGGAGAAAATGTGTCACCAATGAGACCTACCCAGCAAACACGGAAACCCTCAGGGTCGAAGGGGTTAACCCTGCGGCAAACTGTACTTGCAAAAACTTCAGAACTGAACCGATTGGGCAGTTAACTGGGTCCAAGTCATAGTGCTCACACCGTGACGCGAACAGTCGCCATTGTGCGGCGTACGACCTCCTCATGGAGGAAGCTCTGGGTTGGAGAAGGGCCTCTACTACCTCGGTAGAGAGAACAGCCGCTACGAACCGTGCCCCCTTAGAGGCCACAGCCTCCACAACTCCGGGCGGGGGTGAACCAGGGTTCCACCCGCCATTGAGGTGCTACCAGGAGGAGACAGACTCCCTCCTGGCGAACTCATTCCAGAAGGAAAAGGCGTACAGTCCTAGCCCCGGCCAAGTTCGTCCTGGAAACAGAAGAGGACCTCCCGCGCCAGTTGTTTGCAAGGCCGGGATCGGAGGCCCCCCTGGTGGTTGATGTACGAGACCAAAACAGTATTTTCCTTGCGGACCAACACATAGCGATCTCTAAAGACTGGGAGGAAGCGTTGTAACCCCAACAACACTGCCGTCATTTCCCTGCAACCTATGTGCCACAAGAGACGTGGGCCGCTCCACAGACCCTGGGCGGAGTGGCCACTCATGACCACTCCCCACCCGTGAGGAAAGCATCCATTGTTAGCGTTACACGACGACAAGGAATCCCTAAAACGGGGCCTCGGGACAGAACGTAGGGTCCTACCATGCAACCAAGGCTCAAAGGGCACACCGCGAGACCTTGATGGTACGATACAGACTCCCTCTGGGAGAGAACCCTCCTGCCCCGGAGCCAGCAGCCTCTGAAACTGCCTCACAGTGACTGGCCGGCCTGCTCCTACCCTCCTGACTGCAGTGAGGATGACTACAAACCGGGCGGGAGACAACCGTGCCCACAACCCGGCCGAGTCCCACACCATGCCGAGAAAGTGGTTCTCCGCGCTGGGGAAAGTACACTCTACCCAGCGTTTCAGTCTGAACCCCAGTACCTTCATGCAGGCGAGAACAGCATTTCAATGCCGAACTGCCTGGTGCTCTAATGAGCCAACATCAACCAATCGTAGATATAATACAAAATGCGGATGCCCTGAAGCCGCAGCGGGGCTCACGCACCCGTTTATGCACTCTATGAAGGCACGGGGTGAGAGCACTAGGCTGAACGGAAGGACCAATATTGGTAAGCTTTGCCTCGAAAGCAACCTCAGGAACCTCCCGTGTGCGGTGAAGGACGGCTGCGTGGGAGCATGCAACCTCCAGATCTAACGTATGACAAATCAGTCCTTGGACTTGACCTGAGACACGACCACTCTAAACGAAAAACCTGAACCCAAGCCTCAAAAGTGAGTGGTTCAAGGAGTGGAGATCCAGAATCGGATGCAACCCACCGTCCTTCTTCAGAATAATGAAGCACGGGCTATAGCAGCCTGACTCTCTGAACAAGGAGGAGGGAACCACCACGATAGCCTGTTTCCTCAGGAGAGCATGCACCTCCTGTCCCAGGACCAGAGACACACCCCATTGAACCGGGGAGGAGAAGACACAAACTGATTTGCACAGCCCTTCTCCACAGTACGCAGGACCCCATAAGACTCCAGGCAGCCCTCCAGACTGACAGAAAGTCTCCACAGGGAACCCCTCGGGGCCGGCCCCTGACCTACTCAGAGCGGCTGGAGCAGTGCTCTGCAGCCGACTACACATCCTGAGAGGCGGCGGATCCCCCCCATCCGCAACGATCATACAGGCGGAATACGGGGAGCAAACCACTGGAGAAAGCTGCGCCCTGAACACGACCAAAGGCAGGGCTAGCAGACAGTCCTCCTGAACCCGAACGGCAGGAGCAGCATACTGCGGCCGTTGAAGCCCCCTGAGAGGGAGCGGATGACCCCCATCCACAATGAACTTCCGGGTGGAATAAGGGAGTTAACCACTAGAGGGAAGCAGCGTCCTGAACACCCTGTGGCAGGGCCGACAGACCGGCCTCCCGGTGGTGCCAGGGAGGGACGAGCACTGTAGCATGAGGTGCACACCGCCCTCCAAGATGCAAACCGTCAGGCCTACGCACCACAGCTCGTTTACTAGAGGCAAGGACGATCCTCAGGTCATCCAGCTCCTCCTTGGCCTTAAAGTGTCACCAGGGGCCCCTAGGACCCCCCGCAGGAGGCAACGCTCACTCACCGGGCTGTTTCCCGGCGCCCCGACATACCAGGGAGAGGCTGCCGCCGAGCAGCCCAATCGGAGCAGCGAGGAACAACCACTGAAACGCCACCGCGGCCTCCTGAATCCAGCAATCGCCCTCACCTACAGCGTTACCAGGTCAGGCCAGGAGGGGTCACCATGGCCCTCCGAAGAAAGCTTGCATCATCCCACATAGCAGGCCAGCCTGGTATGCCTGCAACACACTCATCGTGTGGAAGCAACCTGCAGCCTGACCTGCAGGAGGGGTCACCATGGCACTCAGAAGGAAGCTTGCATCATCCCCCATAGCAGGCCAGCCTGGTATGCCTGCAACACACTCATCGTGTGTTGCAGGCATACCAGGCTGCAACACACTCATCGTGTGGAAGCATCCTGCAGCCTGACCTGCCGCAAAGCCCTACCCACCAGAGCCAAGCGGCTCGTAGGCAAACCGATAGCCGTCACAGACGCATCACTCGGGGAGAGATAGCTAGCTAGCGTCTTAGCTCCAATAACATTCGCGCACAGCGAGAAACTTTGGAAAAGCATGCGCGCACACGGGCCTCCCAGGACACAGACATCTGGGTGCGGAGATCAGGGAAGGCGCTGAGGCCGTGACACATGGCGCAGGGTGCACGCTGCTTCTGCTACACGACCGGCTAGATTCAGCTCAGACCCGGCCCATGCCACAACCTAAAGGAGCTCCATGTACAGCACAAGCTGTGAGGAGTCCGCAGGCAAAATGCACCGGAGAAGGAACCACCAAACACGCGCAATCCCCGGGAAACGGGAGCTCGCCTCGCAGCTGGGAGCGCATACCCACACGGCTAAAATGCTGATAAACGATACCCTCGAGAGCCGACTAAGCACGCTCCTAAGCTAAACAAACAACACATCGGCTGCGTGTCACCCCCCCGAAATGAATCGGGGCAAGCAGGAAACACGCAGATGGAATTCTAACTGAACATAAGCTCATGACTGCACAGATAACACACTCAAAGCGCTTACCTGAACGAGCAGAAGCTAATGTTGCTACCACCCCACAGCCATCTTGTAGCTTCCTTGTTTATGTGACGTCGCCTGTTTATGACATCACGGCTTGCCTATTGGTTAGATTTCACATGTGGTTCAGAGAGTGGTCACGCAGGGGCATTCCCATAGCGTTTCGATGCAGCTCGAGTTCCTGAAGGGGAACTAATATTGAGCAGTATTTGCATGCATGTTTAAAAAATAAACAGGAATAGGATCTGTATATATTTTTTAGACTCTCCATGTTACTTTTTAAACAAGGACTTATTGTGTTTATGAATTAGTGTATCTGCATATATTTTCTCTATCTCAGGGTACTTCATCATTAAGAGAAGACCCCAGCACACTGTAGTGGCTACGCTTTCTGTCCCCGCTTCGAACAAGTCCAGCATTGCAATCAATAGTGTATCAACATTAAATCCAGATTTAGGATTACTCTTTTTCTAAATGATTTAAAAAAGTGTTAAACATTGTTCATGACTCATTTCTTCCTATTATTTATCTATTTTTGGCAATTCAGGTCCATAGTCTGTGCCGAAGAAAATGTGCTTAAATTATAAACAAACCTCCATTTCGACAAGGAAACTGTTGATGTAATCACGATGATTTGAGGGATCCCAGTCCTCATTGTGTTTTATCATTTCCTCTTTTCAAAACTTATTTTTGCATAGTTGGCAAAAAATGTCTTATGAGTGCCAGGAAGGTAATTAAAGAGCTGAGGGAGAACATTGTACAGCTACCAGATGCCACAAAGGACACAAAAATAAGACAATGGTGAATCTAAGTGTAAATACAGTGGAACCCGGTTATCTCGCATGTGCATTTAGTATTTTGTAGTATTTATTGCATGCCTTTTTGCCTGTGTTTGTAAATACTGCTGGAAGCTGTAAATTTCCCATTGGGATGAATACATCTATCTATATGAACCATGTTAAGGATAAATTAAGGTTGAAATGGCTACAAGAAGATGGGATGGGGTGACACAAGTCTGAAAAAGGGATTTAAAATGAAACAGTTGAAGAAACATTTTGCAACTAATGACTATGTTGGTCAGGAAGAACTGAGGATCAAATGGACCTAAATGGGCAAGAACATATCTGATTTGTAGGTCAAACAATTTGATTTGTAATGAGCATTCCTGGAATGAAGTCATTTACATTTCTTAGTTAATGATGAAATAGCTAGGAAACTCTTAATAATCTCCTCATTAGTAAGTTACACAGGGGCTCTAAGAAGTTTGTCATCACACACCTACACCACTTTGGTGAAGGGAAGCACCAAAGTGGTGTAGGGGTGTGATGACAAACTTCCTCCACCCTAACCCAAATGCACAAGTACCCATTACTGAGAGATACACCTTCAGGGCAAATATTAAATTATATTCATTTATCATGTGATAAAAAATCTTTTATTCAGTCCAAAAAAAATTATATAATTATGTGCAATAAAATGCTGGTTATTTTATTTCAACTGAAATACTGAATTTAAATTATTTAATCATTTTATTGTACAGTGATGAGTATAATTTGTAAGCATGCAGGTAGGATCTCGACTGGTTCAATAGGCTCGCAGTAGACAATTCCCTGTCCTTCATTATTACCTCATTATCTTTCAAGAAAAGTCGAATGGCGTCTTAAGGGAGGTTTCTTTTATCTATAAGCTCAACTGAAGTTTGTTAGATGATACCCTTTTGTGATTAAGAGAGTGAGTGAACATAAAATCAGCAAAGCTTTGCAACATTTAAGTGATTACAGCTGATTTATAACGTTATGTAATTAAATCCTGTGCTGTTAATAATCAACAAAAAGGTCAGAGATTGTTGACCTTTTCGAAACAAAAATAAAATGGAGAGGGGATTAGGGTTTTTCAAGTTGTTCTTTAGAAATAAATTGACGTTGATGTTTATGGAAGGTTTAATGGCACAGGAAATCTTCAGGACAATGTTACAATGTTTTGAAAGAAATTACTATTATACAACTATATATAGCTGCTATATGCTGTTACTTAACCTGCAACAAGAGCTAAATCCTGTCAGGTTAGCTAATATTTAGCTGGCAAAAATTATCTGTGAAAAGTATTAATATTTACAGATGCACCTTAAAAACCCTGTTATGTGGTAATTGAATATCTTTAAAAAGAAATTTAAATTATATATAATCATGTTGTTTGATTTTAAGTTTGATTCAAAGTGTAATTCCAATGCTTCTACCATCCAGCAATCTATTAAAAAAAGTTTTTGGAGTATAGAAGCTAGTGTTCATATACATACCAATCTGTTAAGCTACCAAAATATTCTCTTTTTGATGAAAAGTGATTCTGACATTAAAAACAACCATTTTTAATAACAACTGGAAAAAAACTACAGTATTTATTCATTGAGAAAAGTACATTCCCCAGCCAATATATTATTGAGGTTTTACTTGCCAAGTACCTTAAAGATTTTGTGAAAGAGAGGGATAATTGGACAGTCTACAAAGATGTCCGATTGAGTAACAAGAGCCTCCTCCACAACTTTATGTCCAGAAATGTCAAGGCTAAAAACATCTCCATACTTCCCAGCAAGCTTAGTTTAGAAAATACAAATCATAGAGAAAAGAGTGAATGGTAGTGGTACAGTGAAAAATAATATGTACAGTTAAAAGACTAAATGTCAAAATGGTCTTTATAGATCACCTTGTTTATTGTTTTGAAGTCAAGCCCAGTGGACTTTTATTTCTAAAGATGTCAAGTCTTGTGGTAGTGGGTTTGCTCCTGGGTGTGTACTTTGGTTTATGTAGTTTGTTTTGTTTTATTTGGCAAGTAGCGAGTATGGAGTATCTTGCAAAAAAACCTGTTTCTTAAATCTGGACCCCACTTTAATCCAAGACTTCTTAACCACACACCAGCCATTACATTAGGAACACCATACATCAGAAGTAACAGTAAAGGCAGAGATGCTGGAGGAAAGTTGGGTCAAGTTCTTAATCATACAAATAATAAACAAGAGAGCTTAATTGCAAATCAGCTATTTTTTAAAAAGCAAACAGTTGAGCAAAGTATTTAAATTCATAGCTATTATGGTCTAAGAGGAGATTATAATGCACAATAAATAATACAGTCTCATAACTATGGACACTTTCTCTAGAACATTATTGGAACCCGGTACCAATTTTTTCACACCCTGGTTCTGGGTTGTGACCTGGTGGTTTGGGGAACTCTCAAATAGAGCACTGTGAATTTGGGTAGCTCTCTATAGTACATAAAACAAACTTATCTACATCTATGCACATTGTTTGGGTGCAGTACAATTTATATTGATAAAATCTTGTGGTCTCTAAGTAACAGAGGAAGATATGAGCTACATTCCTTTTACACAAAAAGGTTTGGTAGAGTCACAATCATTGCCCACATTTTTATTGATCACATTATTCAGACCATCATATTATACAATTCACACTAAGTGACCTGCAGGACTGCGTATTTTGCTGCAGAGAGACATGTAAAACATACAGAATACACACAGTTTCAAAGATTTTAAAGACAGATGAAATGAGAAAAACTATTGATTGATCAGAAGACTGGGCCACACTACTGGACACAGCAACAGTTCGAGTCAGATTACAGCATGGTGGGGGTGGCATAATGGTGTGGGCTGCTCTTATTTATCATGACCTAGTTGGACCTTTTTGGGTGGAAGACAGACTGACAATGAACTACCAAAACTATTGGCTGTTTCTGGAAAACAGTTTCTTCAAACAATGGTACTAGAGGAAGTCATCAGCATGACCCTTATGCATGAGATCCATGCAACCAAGATAGTTGTTATTGAAAGTCATCAGAAAGAATGCTGGCTGTACTTTCCACTACAGACTTTAAAAGAAAATCTAAATGTTTGTTTTATATATAACAAATAAAGAAATCATATATATATATATATATATATATATATATGATTTCTTTATTTGTTTTAAAGATTTTAGTTTACTTTGACACATTTGAGACAAATCTATCTAATTGCATAATAATTATGCAAACAAATATTGGCGAAATCCCCTGAGAAAGACGATTTCTCGAAAAATTTTCGGGACTTACTCATAGCACAAAATTTTTAATTAAAAGAAATCTCAGCAACATTTAAGAGAATTGGGAGGCACCTGAGCTACATTTTAATTGTTGTTGCAAAGGTACAATACTTTAGTATATGCAATAGTTCATACTTTTTATTAAAAATTATTTACAAACATTTCTAGAATTCTGATTTTACTTTGTCATTATGGGGTACTGATTGTAGATTAATAAGGAAAAAATAATTTTGGGATTGTATCGGGCTGAAAAATAACAAAATGAATACTGAATAATTTATAAATGCACTATAATTACTATATATATGGGCTCTTAGCGTGGGTTGACACAGATGCAGAAGGGTTTGGGTGCATATGTGAAACCCATCTGTCCCTCCAAGCTCAGCTCATCTCCAGGACAAGGAGAGAATGAGAAGCTCTGCAGCAGAGAGGTAAAGAACAGGAAGAGCTCCATCCGAGCCAGCTGCTCCCCCACACATGCTCTCCTACCTGCAGGAAAAACAAATGAGATGTCTAGTTCTAAATATTATTATTAACAGTTGTTTCTTTTTATATTTTATGCATTTGTCACATATTTATACAGCATTGCACATTTGCTCTACCTGCTGAAAAGGGCAGGAAAGCCTCCTTCTTGAGGAATCGGCCTTGTTCATCTAGAAAGTGTCCAGGGTTAAATGTGTCTGGTGTTTCCCACTGACTCTTGTCATTAAGCACAGATGACAGGTTTGTAGTCACTGCTGTGCCCTAAAGAAAAGAGAAAATCTATCATCTGAAAAGCAGATTTTGTAAATCATTATTATTTATGAAGATCAAACCTTTGGAATGAAGAATCCACCCAGTTCAGTATCTTTAGTGGCCATTTTTGGGAAACCCAAAGGCACAATGTTTCCCATCCTTTGAATCTCATGAATAACAGCTTCAGTGTAGGGCATGTTGGCTTTGTCAGCAATTCTGGCCTGGCGTGACTGTCCAATCACTTTATCAATCTCGTCCTGCACTTTCTCTGAAAACACAAGACAAAAGTCTGATTCTAAAACACAGTTAAGCAGCAAATAGAACCAAATTCAGAACCATATACAGTTCGAAATGACAGCCGTACACTTATTCAGAACCATACACAGTATCACATGCAGTAAAATGCTTTAATATTGGGGAAGTCTTATTCTGAAAGATAATTATGCAGCATAGATTCCTAATATTGCACAAATTGTGCAAGATATGCTATTATTGTGCAGTATTTGCACACGTGTGAAAACAAAAATTAGTAAGTAGAATTTCCAGACTCTCCATGTTGTGAGCATGGTTTTATGGTGTTTATGAACTGGTGTATGCACAAATACTCACTCTGTATCTCAGGGTATTTCATCATGAAGAATAGACCCCAGCGCATTGTAGTGGCTGCGCTTTCTGTCCCCGCTTCGAACAAGTCCAGCATTGCAATCAATAATGTATCAACATTAAATCCAGCTTCAGGATCACTCTTTTTCTAAACAATTAAAAAAGGTGTTGAACATTTGCATGACTGGTTTCTTTCTATTATTTATTTATTTGTTTATTTATTTATCCATCATAAGATCATCAACATAAACAAACCTTCTCCATTTCTAAAAGGAAATTGTCAACGTAATCACGAGGATTTGAGGGATCCCAGTCCTCCTTGTGTTTTCTTACTTCTCCCTTCATGAACTCTATTATTTTTGCGTAGTTGTCAAAAATTGTCTTATGGGGGCCGGGAAGGTATTCAAAGAGGCGAGGGAAGACATTGTACAGCTACCAGATGCCACAGAGGATACAAAAAGAAAACAATAGTGAATGTATGTGTGAATACATCCCATAATGAAGCATCACATAATTCCATTACAGAATTCTCTAAGAACTTCCACCTACTGACCTGAGATCGGGCAAAACCTGCTAAAACGACCGCTTCAGCATCCAAACGCAAGATATTCAGGAAATTCTCGTCATGGTATTCAAACCGATGGCCAAAAACTAGTGCAGAGATGATGTTTGAGACTGCGTTCAGGAAAAACTGAGGATCGAAAGGACCTAAATAGAAACAAACATAGGATTTATAAAATAGAACCATTATTTGTTTGGGTATGTCCACTTCAAATCTGATGAATACATCAGGTATGATTTATAACTAACACTCCTGGACAAAAAATAGCTAAGAAACCTCATCAATAATCTCCTGAGTAGTTATAGAGAGGCTCCTTACCCTGTTCTGCTTTAAAGACATCACACAGAAAGATGCTCTCCTGCTGGATACTTAGCTCCAAGACCTTTCCTTCACCAAAGTGGCGTAGGCTTATGATGACAAATTTCCTCTGGTTTTTCCACAGGTACCCATTACTGAGAGCTACACCTTCAGAACAACAGCACAGAGACAGCATGGCAAGAGTAAATCCAGCAAATCCCACTCTATACAATTATATAATATATTCTATTTCTCGTGTATTTCAAATTTTTGGCTGCCTTGAGGCTAAACCATCACTCCACCCTACCGTTCTGTCTATCTCTGAACTGGAACCGAACAACTGTCCAGGAGAGAAAAAAAGCAACAACTTGTGGCGGGGGCATGCCTGTACCGTGGAGATCCCTGTCACTTTATAAGCCAATGTCCTGTCAGACACCCATGTCCATCTGTGAGTACTGTAACCCTCACATCTGAGATCACCCACTTATCCAAATTGCTTGTCAAAATCATCAGCCCTACGTTATCCTTTCTGGTCCCGGACCTTGTTGATTCGGGCTCCTCTATAAACTTCATCTTTCAAGAATGCTTGGAGCACCTCCAGCTGGCCTGGAAGAGAGGGACTCGAGAGCTCCACCATCCATGGGAAGCTTTTAGGACGTGCTTGGGTGAAGTACTGTAATCCTGTTGTACTCCCCTACAAGTGGGACTGTTCCATTATGAGAAGATACGGTTCCGGGTTCTAGAACACTCCACCACCAGCATCATTCTTGGGCATCCTTGGCTTTTAATGCACTTTCCTCGGTTCTCCTGAAACCCATGTGACATAATCGAGTGGAACCGCTGTCTGCACAACCTATGACCGACACTAGTTTTCCTGGCCTCAACACAATTCAAAAGTCCAGGGACTCCCCAAAGCTTCCCTTTGGTCCCAGCCACCCTAAAGGATCTCCATGGAGCCCGAGTGTTCACCAAGCTAGACCTCTATAGTGCTTACTGTCTGGTGCACATACGTAAGAGCGATGAGTTGAAGACGGAATTCATCACCCACTCAGGGTACTATGAATACCAGGTCATGACGTATGGGCTCTCTATTTCTCCAGCAGTGTTCCAGACATTTATAAATGAGATGTTTAGACAGTTCCTCCATCATTCATTTGTCATAGTTTACATTGACGACATCCTCATATTCTCCCGGAGTCTAGCCAAACATCGGGGTCATGTCACCCAAGTCATGTAATTGTAAGTTCCACCAGTACTGTGTACAGTAGACTGGCCTCGTCCGGGCTCCACAAAAAAACTTCAATGATTCCTGGGATTTTCAAATTTCTAACGGAATTGAATTTTAGTTTGGTCACTGCCCCGCTTATCTCACTTCTGAAAGGCAAGGCCCAAACCGTGGCTGGAAAGGCCTTCGTAGAGTTTAAACGGAGGTTCAGTACCACACTTCTACAACACCCGGATCCCCAGTTCCAATTCCTACTGGAGGTGGATGCCTCGTCCACAGGTGTAGGAGCAGCCCTATCCCAACATATGGGTAACCCTCCACACCTACAACCCTGCACCTTCTTCTTCAGCTAAAACTATGACATCGGAAATCATGAACTTCTTGCCATCGAACTGGCTCTGGAAGAGTGGCGGCACTGCCTGGAGGGGAGACACACCCATTTACTGTGATCACCGATCACAAGAACTTTCAATACCTTCGGGAAGCAAAAAATGCCTAAACCCCCATCATCCCCGATGGGCATTGTTCTTTACACAATTCCGCTAAGCCCTTCCAAGGATCCACAGTCCTGACGTCCCCACAGACCCAGAACCCGACCTCATCCTCAGTCCCATCATGTAAATAGTGATGAGGAAATTAGGATGGCCACCTGTTCGAATCCTACCCCACCAGAATGCCCTGAGGTGAAGACATTCGTCCCAAGTACCTGCTGTCAACCCTTATAGATATCAGTCAATGAGGCTCTGGGGTCGGGCCACCATGCTACTCTGATCTCGCTTCTGGTTGCCTGGAATGATCAGAAAAGTGGCAAGGTACATCCAAGGCTGTTCTGTCTGTGCTATTTCAAAGACCCCTTGCCACTTACCTGTGGGAAAGCTGGTTCCCCTACCAATCCGACAACCACCTTGGTCCCATATAGGGATTGATTTCATCACCGATCTGCCCAACTCGGATGGCCACACCTGCATCCTGGTAGCTGTGGATCGCTTCTCTAAATCCTGCAGACTAGTTCCCCTCCAAGGTCTGCCCACATCTCTAGAAACAGCTAAAGTACTTTTTCAGCACGTGTTTCGCAATTATGGCCTCCCAGAAGAACTAGTGTCAGACCGAGGTCCTCCGTTCATGTCCCACATTTGGAAAGCGTTCTTTAAGCTGCTTGGTGTTACTGTGAACTTGTCCTCTGGATCCTACTGCCACCAGGATGAGAACAGCTGGAACTAGTTCCGCCCATTGGCTGAGTATGCACATAACTCCCTACACCAAGAAACCACTGGCCTGACCCTATTTCAGTGTGTACTCGGCTTCCAACCTCTCATGTTCCCCTGGATGAAAGAACCTTCCAAAGTCCCCTCGGTAGATCACTAGTTCTGGGAAAGCGAGAGAGAGTCTGGGAGTTGGCACACAACCAGCTACAAAGGGCCCTTATAGCCACAAAAAGCTCCTCCCTACCAGACAGGAGACAAGGTTTAGTCCTCGGTATATCGGGCTGTTCTCCCTCCCAGGTACCGCATCCACCCTCCTTTCCATGTGGCGCTCCTAAAAAGCCTTTTCCCCTCTCCCACAGAGTTCCCAAGAGCAGTTAAAGATTCGCCTCCCCGTGAGGTGCTGGACCAACCCTCTGTATAATCCTCAGGCCCCACACTGGAATATCTTGTCGATTGGACCCAACACCCTTAACTGCTCAGTTGTAAGTTGCTCTGGATAATGGCATCTGCCAAATAAATAGATGTGTTGAGTAGGATTTATAACAGTGAAGGTAGTCTTGTAACTGGTTTTATCTCATATCACTACCTCTCTTGCACTACTGCAGGGACCTATGCTTGTTTTTGCAGAACTATTCTACTCATCTTTCTAAAAAGAAGTCTAATGCTATCTTAAGGGAGTTTTCTTTATCTATAAGCCCAAGTAAAGTTTGTAAAATGATGCCCTTTGGTGTTTAAGAGAGCAAGTAAACACAAAACTTGCAAAGCTTTGCAACTTTCACATGATAGCTGATTTATAGTCTTTATTTAATTAATTCCTAAGAACTGTGTGATTATTAACCATACAAGAAAAGAGATGTTCATGATCAGAAAAAAAATATAAACATTAACAGATGCAACTTAAAAACACTGCCACATGTTAATAGAATATGTTCAAATGTGCTTTATTTATTTATTAATTCACATTTGATTATAATTTTCACATTTGTTTCCTAATTAAAAATTAAAAATGTAATTTAATAATTAAAAATGTTTGATTGTATTTTTTAACCCAGACTTTAAAAAAAAATTATTTTCCTTATGATGTTGTTGTAAAAAACATAACATTTGCAATAACAATGGTTACATTGAGAAAAATATACCCCCCCCCCCCCCCCCACTTACCC
>MU551602.1:1503729-1516816 GCA_024362625.1 Silurus asotus | reverse complement strand
CCCCCCCCCCCATATATTACTCAGGTTTTACTTGCCAAGTCCCTTATAGACCTTGTGAAAGAGAGGGAGAACAGGACGGTCTGCAAAGCTGTCTGGCTGGGTAATGAGAGCTTCCTTCACCATTTTATGTCCAGAGATAACCACAGTTTTCTGATTTCCCCAACGCAGGCTGAAAACATCTCCATACTTCTCAGCAAGCTTAGTTTAGAATACATAGAAATGATAGAGAAAATAGTGAATGGTACTGTTACAGTGACAAATAAGGAAAAAGACAAAAATTTTCATTAGAATTAAAAAAAATCTTTTGACACATACTAAACATTTAATAATTTACAAAAAAATAGCTGTTTTGCCCAAGACATATAATTTTAAAAAAAAATAGCTGTTTTGCCCAAGACATATAATGGCTAAAAACAATGAAAGTAAATATTGAAATAGTCCTTTCAGTCTACCTTGTCTATCGTCTTGAAGTCAACCCCAGTGAAAATGTTTCCTACAAAAGGCAGGGGCCATGGTCCCGGTGGGAAATTGGATGGGCTTTTGTTGCTATATATATCAAGAAGTAGTAGCACAAGTAAAAATCCTATAAGACAGGTTTTAAAATCCAGGTATTCCACTAAGTAGTTTGAGAGCATTGCTGCAGATTGCTGGGAGTCTGGTGGTGTGTCTGCTTCAGGGTGTGAAGGTTTTTTGGAGTTTGTTTTGTTTGAGCTCTTAAATCGTCACTGGAATGGAGCAGATGGAAGAGATTATGTAAGCCATTCTGAATTTTACAAGTATTATATATATATGAAGAAGAAGAAGAAAAGCACATTATTTGTTATTAGTAGTTATAATTTTTTATTTGATTAACATTTAAATTGCAACTATATAACAGTTGGATCGTTATTATGATTCTTGTTCTTAGAGTTTTTAATTTTGGAAATGACAGACATTTGAACAAGACAACAACAAATGCATTGCAAAAAACATTAATACAGAATAACTCAACACTCTTTTTTAAAAATAAAAGAAGGAAGTAAATGTACTTGCATGGTCCATGCAAGTCAGTGATAAGAAAATTGTTCTTTACTATTGATGTTATATATATATANATATATATTTATTTATTTATTTATTTTATGCAAATACAACCCCGAATGCAAATAAATCGGAACACTGTAAAATGTACATAAAAACAGAATTTAATGATTTGCTAATCTCATAAAACCACATTTTATTTATAATAGAACATTGAAAACATATCAGATGACCAAATGTTAAAGAAAATGTTTAAGATAAGAAAATCATGTTAAGAAAAAAATTTAATTTTTAAATTGATGCCAGCAACTTGTCTCAAAACAGTTGGGACAGAGGCAACAAAAGGCTAGAAATGGAAGAGCTGGAAAAATATTTTGCATTAGGTTAATTAGCAACATGTCAGTAACATGATGAAACAAACAGAGTTAGAGTATAATCCCAGACACCTCACCCAGTTCAAAACCACCTAAACAACTGTTTTTGTTTATGTAAATTGACTACATTTAACAAATAAAAATATATATATTTTAAAACATTCTTACTAAACAGAATTTCTTACACCTGCCTAAAACCTTCGCACAGTACTGTATATTTGTAAATGGGCCTTTAGCGTGGGGTAACACAGATGCAGAAGGGTTTAGGTGCATATGTGAAACCCATCTGTCCCTCCAAGCTCAGCTCATCTCCAGGACAAGGAGAGAATGTGAAGCTTTGCAGAAGAGAGGTAAAGAACAGGAAGAGCTCCATCCGAGCCAGCTGCTCCCCCACACACGCTCTCCTACCTGCAAGATAAACAAATGAGATGTCTAGTTCTAAATATTATTATTAACAGTTGTTTCTTTTTATATTTTATGCATTTGTCAGATATTTATACAGCATTGCACATTTGCTCTACCTGCTGAAAAGGGCAGGAAAGCCTCCTTCTTGAGGAATCGGCCTTGTTCATCTAGAAAGTGTCCAGGGTTAAACGTGCCTGGTGTTTCCCACTGACTCTTGTCATTAAGCACAGATGACAGGTTTGTAGTCACTGCCGTGCCCTGAAGAAAAGATAAAATCTTTCATCCGGAACACTGTGTTTTTTTGTACATAATTTATTATTTATGAAGATCAAACCTTTGGAATGAAGAATCCACCCAGTACAGTATCTTTAGTGGCCATTTTTGGGAAACCCAAAGGCACAATGTTTCCCAGCCTTTGAATCTCATGAATAACAGCTTCAGTGTAGGGCATGTTGGGTTTGTCAGCGATGCTGGCCTGGCGTGACTGTCCAATCACTTTATCAATCTCGTCCTGCACTTTCTCTGAAAACACAAGACAAAAGTCTGATTCTGAAACACAGTTACGCAGCAAATAGAACCAAATTCAGAACCATTTGCAATTGACCATACAGCCATACACTTATTCAGAACCATACACAGTATCAAATGCAGTAAAATGCTTGAATATTGGGGAAGTCTTATTCTGAAAGATAATTATGCAGCATAAATTTCTAATATTGCACAAATTGTGCAAGATATCTTATTATTGTGCAGTATTTGCACACATGTAAAAAGAAAAGCTAGTAAGTAGAATTTCCAGACTCTTCATGTTGTAAGCATGGTTTTATGGTGTTTATGGACTGGTGTATGCACAAATACTCACTCTGTAAATCAGGGTACTTCATCATAAAGAGAAGACCCCAGCGCATTGTAGTGGCTGCGCTTTCTGTCCCCGCTTCGAACAAGTCCAGCATTGCAATCAATAATGTATCAACATTAAATCCAGCTTCAGGATCACTCTTTTTCTAAATGATTAAAAAAAGGTGTTAAACATTTGCATGACTGGTTTCTTTCTATTATTTATTTATGTGTTTGGTTATTATTTAAATGTATTTATCCAGCATAACATCATCATAATAAACAAACCTTTTCCATTTCTAGAAGGAAACTGTCAACGTAATCACGAGGATTTGAGGGATCCCAGTCCTCCTTGTGTTTTCTTACTTCTCCTTTCAAGAACTCTATTATTTTTGCGTAGTTGTCAAAAATTGTCTTATGGGGGCCGGGAAGGTAATCAAAGAGGCGAGGGAAGGCATTGTACAGCTACCAGATGCCACAGAAGACACAAAAAGAGGACACTAGTGAATCTATGTGTAAATACATCCCATAATGAAGCATCACATAATTCCATTACAGAATTCCAAATGTCATATTCTGTGAGAATTTCCACCTACTGACCTGAGATCGGGCAGAACCTGCTAAAACGACTGCTTCAGCATCCAAACGCAAGATATTCAGGAAATTCTCGTTGTGGTATTCAAACCGATGGCCAAAAACTAGTGCAGAGATGATGTTTGAGACTGCGTTGTTCAGGAAAAACTGAGGATCAAAAGGACCTAAATAGAAACAAACATACGATTTATAAAATAGAAACATTATTTGTTTGGGTATGTCCACTTCAAATCTGATCTAAACATCAGGTTTAATTTATAAATAACACTACTGGACACATAATAGCTAAGAATCCTCATCAATAATCTCCTCAGTAGTAAGTTACACAGTGGCTCCTTACCCTGTTCTGCTTTAAAGGCATCACACAGAAAGATGCTCTCCTGCTGGATACTCAGCTCTAAGACCTTCTTCCCTTCACCAAAGTGGCGTAGACTTGTGATGACAAATTTCCTCTGGTTTTTCCAAAGGTACCCATTACTGAGAGCTACTCCTTCAGGGCAACAGGAGACAGCATGGCAAGAGTAAGGACAGCAAATCGCACTCTATCCAGTTATATAATTAAATTTTTTCTCATGTATTTAAACATTTTTTTTTACATGTCATGCATATAAAAATATTGCATTTAGCACCAAGCTAATTTTTTCTCTATGTTTTTAACTCCAACTCCAAAAAAGTTGGGACACTGTGTAAAATGTAAAAGAAAACCAGAATGCAATGATTTGCAAATCTTATAAACCAATATTCTATTAACAATAGAAGATAGAAAACATATCAAATGTTTAAACTAAAAAAATGTAGCATTTTACTTGAGTAGAAGGTATGCGTGAAGGTGATCCAGAAATGCCATTATCCTCTCGTTGGCAAGGCTCATTTAAAATGTACTACAACTAAGAGGAAAACTGTTCTGTGGTCAGACAAAACAAAATTTTTAATTAGTTTTGAAAACGATGGACACCATGTCCTTTGGACTAAAGAGGATAGGGACCATATGGCTTGTTATCAGCGTTTAGTTTAAAAAGCCATATCTCAGATGGAATTTGAGTTCATAGTGACTGTGAAATGGGCAGCTTGCATATTTGGAAAGGCTCAATCAATGTTGAACAGTATATGTAGATTTTAGAGCAACAAATGCTTTTATCCAGAAAACACTTATTTCAGGGAAGGTCTTGCATATTTGAGCAATACAATGCGAACATTGCATCTATTACAATAGCATGACTTTGTAGTAGAAGAGTGCAGTCTAGACTTTCAGGATTTAAAAACATTTGGGTATAATGAAACAAAAAATACAACAAAGGACACCCACAACTGTTGAGTAGCTAGAATACTGTATAATCCTGCATCAAATTCAAAATTACCTTATTTTTTCCCCAATATCTATATCTATATATATATATATATATATATATAAATCTTATAAACCAATATTCTATTAACAATAGAAGATAGAAAACATATCAAATGTTTAAACTAGAAAAATGTAGCATTTTACTTGAGTAGAAGGTATGCGTGAAGGTGATCCAGAAATGCCATTATCCTCTTGTTGGCAAGAGTGCAGTCTAGACCTTCAGCATTTAAAAACATTTGGGTATAATGAAACAAAAAATACAACAAAGGACACCCACAACTGTTGAGTAGCTAGAATCCTGTATAATCCTGCATCAAATTCAAAATTACCTTATTTTTTCCATATATATATATATATATATATATTCAGTTTAAACATTCAATATGTTTTATTTTATTTTATTGTAAATAAAATATGGATATATGAGTTTTGTAAATCATTGCATTCTGTTTTTATTTGCATTTTACAGTGTCAACATTTTCTGGAATCAGGGTTGTATTTATAAGGTTGATGAAAGGTTAGATTTTGTGCAATTTAAATGCTGGGTTATTTCAGTACAGTCCTGCTGGGACCTTGAGTAAGGCCCCTAACCTTCAACTGCTCAGTTGTATGAATAAGGTAATTGAAAATCGCTCTGGATTAGGGTGTTTACTAAATGCCTTGAATGTATATGCAATTGTGGGTGGAGATGCTAGCTTACTGGTTACGGCATTGGACTCTGTATTTTAGGTCACAAGTTCGAAACCCAACACTTTTAACTGCTCAGTTGTAAGTTGCTCTGGATAAAGTCATCTGCCAAATGTTAGAAATATACAGTAGATGTGTTGAATAGGATTTATAACAGTAAGGGTAGTGTTGTGACTGGTTCTATTTCATATCACCTCTCTTGCACTATTGCAGAGACCTGTGCTCGTTTTTTTCAGAGCTACTCTTTGCATTATCTTTCTAAAAAATGCCATCTAGCTAAGAGAGGTTTCTTTATCTATATGCCCAAGTGAAGTTTGAAAGATGACGCCCTTTAGTGGTTAAGAGAGCAAGTAAACACAAAACTTGCAAAGCTTAGCAACTTTCACAATAGCTGATTTATATCTTCATGTAATTGAAGCCTAATAACTGTGCGATTAATAATTATACAAGAAAATAGATGTTCATGATCAGAAAAAAAAATATAAACATTTACAGATGCACCTTAAAAACACTGCCACGTGTTAGAATATGTTTAAATGTGCTTTATTTATTTATTAATTCACATTTTATTGTAATTTTCTCTTTATTTTTAATAATTCCAATAATTGCCCTGCTTTCTGGTTAAAAATGTTTGATTGTATTTTTTTAACCTAGACAATTTTAGAGAAGAAGTTATTTTCCTGATAATTTTGTTGTCAAAAACAAAAACATTTACAATAACAATGGTTACATTGAGAAAAATATATTCCCCACCCCATATATTACTAAGGTTTTACTTGCCAAGTCCCTTAAAGACTTTGTGGAAGAGAGGGATAACAGGACGATCTGCAAAGCTGTCTGGCTGAGTAATGAGAGCTTCCTTCACCATTTTATGTCCAGAGATAAAAACAGTTTTCTCACTTCCCCAACGCAGGCTGAAAACATCTCCATACTTCTCAGCAAGCTTAGTTTAAAATACATAGAAATGATAGAGAAAAGAGTGAATCGTACTGTTACAGTGACACATAATGAAAAATAAAAAAATAATAATTATTGTGTATTTGAAAAATAATGAAAAAAATTAAAATACCATTTTTTTGAATTAGAATTTGTAAAGATTTTTGACAGATCCCAAACATTTCTTTATTTTGACACAGAAATATTTTTAGCAAATACAAAAATAGCGATTTTGCCCAAGACATTTAATGGCTAAAAACAAAGAAAGTAAATATTGAAATAGTCCTTTCAGTCTACCTTGTCTATAGTCTTGAAGTCAACCCCAGTGAAAATGTTTCCTACAAAAGGCAGGGGCCATGGTCCCGGTGGGAAATTGGATGGGCTTTTGTTGCTGTAGATATCAAAAAGTAGTAGCACAAGTAAAAATCCTATAAGACAGGTTTTAATATCCAGGTATTCCACTAAGTAGTTTAAGAGCATTGCTGCAAATCGCTGGGAGTCTGGTGGTGTGTCTGCTTCAGGGAGTGAAAGTTTATGTACTTTGTTTTGTTTGAGCTCTTAAATCATCACTGGAATGGAGCAGATAGACGAGATTATGTAAGCCCTTCTGAATTTCCTAGAAAAAAGTATTCTTTACTTGTGGGCCCCCTGTACTCCAAGACATGCACACTCTCTCATACATACACCCACACATCGGCCACTAGATAAGGAACACCATATACACCAAGAAAAGTAAAGGCAGAGCTGCACAAACCCTTTCTAGAAGAAGTTTTTGTTCTTAATTATATATATAGCTATTGTGACCTGAGGATAGAATATTTGGAATAAACTAGAGAGAAGGGGTCTCCATTTTTTTTTTTTTACACCACATAACGGTTTTATTAAAAAAATATTCTTCACAATCGTTTGGCTCCTGCTTGGAATTTTTGTACCTTTTCCACTAAGAAAACTTTCGAAGGATGTTTGTTTAACACTCATATTAATAATAAGCTGAACCTGCTGCATGTGTGGAAACGAGGTATTCTTAATCACATCATATGCAATTTGGAAAGTGGGTAGTATTCTCGTGTACCTTAAACTAGCGTGTCTACATCTGTTCATGTCGATAAAATCTTGTGGTCTTAAAGTAACTCAGGGGCCCCATGATTTATTTACATTCTGCTCGAGTGGAAGGGAATTGCAGTACTGTTTTCATGACTGAAAACTAAATCCCCTGTTACACACAAAGGTTTTGAACAGCCACAATTATTTTATATATGACATTCTTGTACATGTAATGAATAATAATAAAAAGAAAAAGAAAAATACATTAATTGTTATTAGTAGTTATAATCATAATTTATTTTTAATGTTTAATTAGCAACTATTTACAGATATTCTTTTAAATTAATTGGATCTTAAATATAATTGTTGTTCTTTCAGTTTTTAATTTTGGAAATTACAAACATTTTAACAGATACACAAAAACAGACAACCACAGATGCATGGCACAAAAATAATAAATACAGAATAACTCAACAATCTTTTTCAAAAAAAAGAAGAAAGTGAAGGTACTCGCATGGCCCATGCAAGTCCATCAGTAAAACCTGTGTAATTTAATGATTTAAGAGAACTGTTATTTACTATTGATGTACATAAAACCATATTTTATTCATAATAGAACATTAAAAACATATCAAATGATTAAACTTAAAAATGGTAAAAAAAAAATGTTTAAACTGAGAAAATCATGTTAAGAAAAAAAAATGGTAATTTTTAAATTGATGCCAGGAACTTGTCTCAGAACAGTTGGGACAGAGGCAACAAAAGGCTGGAAAAGTAAGTGGTCCTCACATGGAAGAGCTGGAAATATATTTTGCATTAGGTTAATTAGCAACATATCAGTAACATGATTGGGTATAAAAAAGAGAGTTAGAGTATAATCCCAGACAGACACAATGATGAGATCATGTCTCTTTGGGGGCAGGACTATGCTGAAAATTCTTAATGACATAGTCTTGTTTCTATGCCGGAGGTATGTCTTTTTTTGGCTGCAATATATGAATGAAAGCCACTTCTTGCCAGACATCTCTAGATTGTACATGGGTGTATCTGGGTCCCACTGGTTTCTGCCATGATGCGTCTTTTATCTGCTGCAAAAGAGTATCTTTGGCTGATCACTTTGTAAATGGTCCTCAACATTGCCTCTTTCTTTTTTTTAATCGGGAGAATGCCACATCTTGAAACCCCTGTCTGCTTTAAAATCTGTGCCTGGAAGAGGCCTTGTTAATGCAGTATAAATCCCTTGTGTCTTGTTGCTGTGCTCAGTCTTGCCAATAGTGGATGACCTGTAACATAAAATTGACTTCCACAACTTCACATTAGTAGATTTTGGTTGTTCCTCACCCAGTTCAAAACCTCCTAAACAACTGTTTTTGTTTATGTAAATTGACTACATTTAACAATTAAAAATATATATATATTTTAAAACATTCTTACTATACAGAATTTCTTACACCTGCCTAAAACCTTTGCACATTACTGTATATTTGTTAATGGGCTTTTAGCGTGGGGTGACACAGATGTGGAAGGGTTTGGGTGCATATGTGAAACCTATCTGTCCCTCCAAGCTCAGCTCATCTCCAGGACAAGGAGAGAATGTGAAGGTCTGCAGCAGAGAGGTAAAGAACAGGAAGAGTTCCATCCGAGCCAGCTGCTCCCCCACACACACTCTCCTACCTGCAGGAAAAACAAATGAGATGTCTTGTTTTAAATATTATTATTAACAGTTGTTCTTTTTATATTTTATGCATTTGTCACATATTTATACAGCATTGCACATTTGCTCTACCTGCCGAAAAGGGCAGGAAAGCCTCCTTCTTGAGGAATCGGCCTTGTTCATCTAGAAAGTGTCCAGGGTTAAACGTGTCTGGTGTTTCCCACTGACTCTTGTCATTAAGCACAGATGACAGGTTTGTAGTCACTGCTGTGCCCTAAAGAAAAGAGAAAATCTATCATCTCTAACACTGTATTTGGTACATCATTATTATTTATAAAGATCAAACCTTTGGAATGAAGAATCCACCCAGTTCAGTATCCTTAGTGGCCATTTTCATCAAACCCAAAGGCACAACATTTCCCAGCCTTTGAATCTCATGAATAACAGCTTCAGTGTAGGGCATGTTGGGTTTGTCGGTGATTCTGGCCTGGCGTGACTGTCCAATCACTTTATCAATCTCGTCCTGCACTTTCTCTGGAAACACAAGACAAAAGTCTGATTCTAAAACACAGTTACGCAGCAAATAGAACCAAATTCAGAACCATATACAATTGACCATACAGCCGTACACTTATTCAGAACCATACACAGTATCACATGCAGTAAAATGCTTTAATATTGGGGAATTAAGTATAAGAATTAAAGAGTTGAAAAATATAAAAGTATAAAAATGTATAATGTGGAGTTAATAATAAAATTAAACAATGCCAATAAAACACAAATAAAATATATAAATATAATCTAAAAGTGGAAGTAGAATTTACCAAATAATCAGAAATAGAAAAGAAAAAAATAATTTCTATCTGACATATGAACAAAAAAAAAAAAAAATATGTAATAGGCTTTACAGTTAAAAAAAAAAGTAATAGAATTTGTATAAGAAAACAACATTTATATTCTGGAAGACAGAAACATTATGACTTAATTTGGGTAATTTTTATAAACTGCACTGTGCAATTATTCTGCAATACACCGTCCAGGCATAACATTATGACCACTGAGTGATGTGTGTTAGAAAAGTGTAGAAAAGAGTGCAGGCAGGGTGGGGTTGGTTGGACATGGGTGGCAGGAGTGATTTGTGATAGAAGGGTATCTTAGAGAGTGAAAGGAAAAGTTTATAAGACTGTGGTGAGACCTGCGATGTTGTATGGTTTATGGACAGTGGTATTAAGTGAAAGACAGGGGGTGGAGCTGGAGGTAGCAGAGCTGAAGATGTTGAGGTTTTCATTGGGAGTGACGAGGATGGACAGGATTAGAAATTAGTTTATTAGAGAGACAGCACATGTAGGACGTTTTGAAGAATAGGTGAGGGAGGTGCGTTCGAGATGTTTTAGACATGTGCAGAAGAGGGACATAGCGTATATCGGTTTATGGATGGTTTAAAAGAGGCCACGGGGAATGTAGAGGACATGGGGGTTTGGAGACGTATGATCCGCTGTGGCAACAAGTGCCCCACAAGTGCTACGTTCCCAGACTGCACTGGTCAGTATTTATCAAAAGTGGTCCAAAGAAGCAGGGATATACAAACATGCTTCAATCTAGTAAAAGTACAGATACTCATGTTTTGAAAAACTCTGGTGAAGTAATTTTTTTTACTCAAGTTAAAGTAGAGGTTTGGGCTCTGATTGTACTTATGTAAAAAATTACAAATACTCACTCTGTATCTTAGGGTACTTCATCATAAAGAGAAGACCCCAGCGCAGTGTAGTGGCTGAGGTTTCTGTCCCCGCTTCAAACAAGTCCAGCATTGCAACCAATAAAGTATCAACATTAAATCCGGCTTCGGGATCACTCTTTTTCTAAATGATTTAAAAAGTATTAAACATTGTGCATGATTGGGTTCTTGGTGTTATTTATTCATTTTTGCAATCCACCGATTGTTCCAAAGAAAATGTGTTAACATCATAACCAAACCTTTTCCATTTCCACGAGGAAACTGTCGATGTAATCACGAGTATTTGAGGGATCCCAGTCTTCCTTGTGTTTTCTTATTTCTTCCTTTAAGAACTCTAGTATTTTTGTGTAGTTGGCGAAAATCGTCTTATGGGGGCCGGGAAGGTAATCAAAGAGGCGAGGGAATGCATTGTACAGCTACCAGACACCATGCACAAAAATAAGACAACAGTGCATCTATGTGTGAAAACATCCCATTATTAAGCATCACATAATAAGCTGGTGGCAAAGATGAATACCAAATGTTATATTCTATGTAACATAAGCTGAGACGTCATACAAATGTGAAGAAAAATATTTGCAGAGAATAATTTTTACCTACTGACCTGAGATCGGGCAGAACCTGATAAAAGGATCGCTTCAGCATCCAAACACAGGATATTCAGGAATTTCTCATCATGATATTCAAAGCGATGGCCAAAAACTAGTGCAGAGATGATGTTTGAGACTGCGTTGTTCAGGAAAAACTGAGGATCAAAAGGACCTGAATGGACACACACATTTCATTTATACAAATACTGTTAATATTGTGTTTGATTTATAACGAACATTCCTTCATAGTTAATGACAAAATAGCTGAGACCTCACTATCAATCTTCTGAGTAGTAAGTTACAGAGTGGCTCCTTACCCTGTTCTGCTTTGAAGGCATCACACAGAAAGATGCTCTCCTGCTGGATACTCAGCTCTAAGACCTGCTTCCCTTCACCAAAGTGACGCAGGTGCGTGATAACAAACTTCCTCTGGTTTTTCCACAGGTACCCATTACTGAGAGCTACTCCTTTAAAGCATGGCACAGCAACTCTCAGAGCATCCAATTACATTATATTTATTGTTGAAAAAAAAAATATATATATAACACATCAAATATTTCATTCAGTGTCAGTTATATAGTTGATAAAAGATCAAATTAAGTACTCAAAAAATGCTGGGTTGAAATTGTTTTAGCGGGTGATGTGTACTGTGTTGGGCAGGTTTTTGTAACCACGCAGCTTGACGAGTGATTGGTTTAGTCTCAAGGAAATTGTAGGCACCCTTTCTTCCATCACACTATTTTTTTCACACTTTTCAGCACTCATGCACTCCCTGACAGTGGTGGACAAAGTAAATGTAAATCTTTACTGTACTTAAGTAGCTTTTTTTACATATTTTATCGTAGTATTTCTATTTGGGGAGACTTTAACTTCATTACATTTAAAATCTAATATTGTACTTTTTACTCGACAACATTTTGTAAAATCATTTATGAGTAGTTAAAAACTGCTCAAACACGCATCAAGTCACAAATCGAGTGCCTGTTTTTGATTGGCACTTGGTGGAATCTACTATACTTATCACCAAGCAGAACATTTAGAGAGGAACAAATGATAGAAGAAACGCCTGAACTCGAACTCGCCACAACTATGGTGACCTTATTTGCGTGATTTTTTTGAAGTAGTGGAAAAAAGAAGGTTTTGGGTTATTTTAATAGATATCAATCAGTGTTTGACTCATCAATATCAATATTAATAGGTTGATATATCAGAGTCTTGACAAAAATTATAATGGGAACATTATAAATCATAGTACTTTGTATACTTAAGTCCATTTGAAGTTTAACACTTAGGAAGGAAAGTTTATTGGGGGGGCACTTTTACATTTACACACTCCTCACTGATGCATTGTATTTCGGGAAAAGTCTGTTGCCATTTTGAGTTTCTTTTATTCTGAAAGTTGGAGCTAAAGTTTCCCTGCAAAAAAAAAACAAAAATGATTTATAAATATGAAAAATGTATACCATGATATGGCTCAAAACCTGAAGCAAATTGTTCAATAAATATAATAATATATATAAAAAAACATTAAAAAAAAAATGTTTCTCAAATCAAAATGTATATAATCTTTACCTTGGTGAAAACGCCATCTAAATGCAACATTCACATAAAAGTTTTTGTTAAAAGCTTGTTGGTTCAGTGAAATAAGTAAACAGGTGGCAGATGATGGGTTTCAAACAAAGGAACAAATTTTCGCCAAGTTTCAAGTTTCACTTTTACTTTTCACACACACACGCACACACAAACACACACAAACACCTCTGTATTTGTATTTCTCCCTTTCTCTCTCTCTCTCTCTCTCTCTCTCTCTCTCTCTCTCTCTCTCTCTCACATTTCTCTTTTGTGCCCCTTTTCTCCTTTGTG
>MU551602.1:1407587-1503475 GCA_024362625.1 Silurus asotus | reverse complement strand
AAAAAAAAAGATAATATATAATACATATCAAATATTTCATTCAGTGCCAGTTATATAGTTGATAAAAGATCAAATTAAGTACTCTAAAAATGCTGGGTTGAAATTGTTTTAGCGGGTGATGTGTACTGTGTTGGGCAGGTTTTAGTAACCACGCAGCTTGACGAGTGATTGGTTTAGTCTCAAGCAAATTGTAGGCACCCTTTCTTCCATCACACTATTTGTTTCACACTTTTCAGCACTCATGCAATCAGGACAGTGGTGGACAAAGCAAATGTAAATCTTTACTGTACTGTAGCTTTTTCACATATCTGTACATTATCGTAGTATTTCTATTTGGGGAGACTTTAACTTCATTACATTTCAAAGTCAAATATTGTACTTTTTACTCGACTACATTTTGTGAAATCATTTATGAGTGGTTAAAAACTGCTCAAACACGCATCAAGTCACAAATCGAGCGCACGTTTTTGATTGGCGCTTGGTGGAATTTACTGTACTTATCACCAAGCAGAACATTTAGAGAAGAACAAATGATAGAAGAAACGCCTGAACTCGAACTCGCCACAACAACGGTGACCTTATTTGTGTGATTTTTTTGAAGTAGTGGAAAAGAAGGTTTTGGGTTATTTTAATAGATATCAATCAGTGTTTGACTCATCAATATCAATATTAATAGGCTGATATGTCGAAGTCTTTTTGCATAAACTGAGTTGATTAAGAGTCTTGACAAAAATGATAATGGGAACATTATAAATCATAATACTTTTGTATACTTAAGTCCATTTGAAGTTAAACACTTTGGAAGGAAGGTTTATTGGGGGGCACTTTTACATTTACACACTGCTCACTGATGCATTGTATTTCTGGAAAAGTCTGTTGCCATTTTGAGTTTCTTTTATTCTGAAAGTTGGAGCTAAAGTTTCCCTGCAAAAACATGTTTACCATGATAAGGCTTAAAACCTAAAGCAAATTGTTCAATAAATATAATAATATATATAAAAAATGTATTTAAAAAAAAAATGTTTCTCAAATCAAAATGTATAATCTTTTCCTTGGTGAAAACGCCATCTAAATGTCAGTGCAACATACACATGAAAGCTTTTGTTAAAAGCTTGTTGGTTCAGTGCAGTGTAAATGGGAGGCAGGTGATGGGTTTCAAACAAAGAAACGGCAAGTTTCATGTTTCACTTTTACTTTTCACACACACACACAAACACACACACCTCTATATTTGTATTTCTCCCTTTCTCTCTCTTTCTCTCTTTCTCTCTCTCTCTCTCTCTCTCTCTCTCTCACAGTTCTCTTTTCTGCCCCTTTTATCCTCTTTGCCACTCACTAAAACAGAGAACCGCACACTTCCTCTGGCTCCTTCTTCCAATTCACAAACAGGAGTTTATTCATGTCCCTGTTTCCACAGACCCTACATTTATGTACATTGTCTGTTTTGTTTGAGCTGCTAACACATAGCTATAATGAAGCAGAGGGAAAAGATTATGTATGTTTCTTTACTTCTGGGTCCCACTGTACTCCAAGAGTTCTTAACCACACACACACACACACACACACACACACACAGCAGCCACTATATCACGATCACCATACACCAAGAAAGGTCTGGACAAACTGTTGTCCAGGACATGGTCTTTTTGTATCACTTCTGCAAACAAAATTTTTGAAGGATCTCAGGGGCCCCTGTGAACTATTTACAATCTGCTTCAGGGGGAGGGAACTGCATTGCTGTTTTCTCACTGAAATCTGCACTCCCTTTCACACGCAAAGGTTCTGAACAGTCACAATCATTTAATATGTTTTTATTGATCATCCTACTTAGCACATGGAACACCTTCTCACTCCCATCTCGTCACATATGGATCCCTTGCAGTCACTTCTTGATCCACTGGGTACCCCTTTTCCATTATTTTTCAATGTGCAGGGATTCCAATAGATTTCTATAGAACACTATCGAGCTTGTCATGAAGTAGGACGTGGTGTTAGGGGGCTCCGGTGGATTAATGTTGTAATTGTTGTTATTTCGAGCTTTTCGCTTTTGTTTTTGATCTCAATCCCTTGGTCTACCATTCTTGTTTGTGTATTTGAGTCTAGAGGTAATTATGATGTCTGGTAAAACTTCTAAGACCCGTAGCGCGACTCAGTCGCAACTGCAGCCTGGTGCAACAGTTGCGGCCTCGCGATTCAAATGTAAAGATCTGGAAGCTAGATCATGGCGCAATAATGTCCGGATAATCGGTGTTCCTGAGGGGCCCAATAGCTCCACTACCGCGAATGTTGCCGTGCTGCTGAAGGAGGCACTGAGTCTGGAGAAGGAGCCGGTTCTGGACAGGTCACATTGCACTTTACAGCCCGTACCAAAACCAGCCCGTGATTTTTGCTCCTTGTTTTTCGTGACACTGCACTATTCACAAACTCCGCGTGGTGATGCTGGTCTTTTTTTTGGGGAACTTATTTTCCTCTGGAAACTTTGTTTATATGTTTATGTAGACCGGGGATGGGCAGCAGTGAACTAGATATAGTTGCGCTTAATTTATGTTGTGTTTAATTTATGTTGTGTTTAATCTGCTGGAGCCTTCTCTTTGCTTAGAATGGGCTTGTTCTCCGTGTCGTTAGCACATTTATTTGTGTGGGCGGCGACAGGTCTCCTGGGGTTATTGTTAGGATGGGGAGTGTACTTGTGTGTTGGGTATGTGTTTGTGTTTAAGTGTCTGATGCGCACGCACTGGGGTGGGGGAGTGGGGATTCCCCCTGGCTTCACAGGTCCTGTTTTTTTTCTTTTTTTTTGTGTGTGTGTAGTTGTTTTTGGGTGAATGGCTGGCAATAATACGGACTTACTTTTAGCTGGCAGTGGTGCACCTGTCCGGTTCCTTAACTGGAATATTAGGGGTATGGGTAATCCTATTAAACGGTCTAGGGTTTTTACCCATTTGAAACGCTTACGTGCCGATATAGTATTTTTGCAGGAAACACACCTCAGGGTCAGAGATCATCATAGGCTTCACCGTCCTTGGGTGGGTCAAACTTTCCACTCCAGGCTTGCTACCACCTACTTTCAATCAGGCCTCAATAGCCCTTCTCTTGAAGAAGGGCAAGGATCCCACCCTGCGCTGTCGCTGCTGAATGCCGACGTAAAAGTGCTGGCGAAAGTGATCGCATCCCGGTTAGAAAATGTACTACCACGTATCATATCTATGGAGCAGACTGGATTCATTAAAGGGCGACATTCAATTTTTTAACACTCGTACACTTTTCAATATAATTTACTCTAAGCAGTCATCTCCTCTCCCTGAGGTGGTAGTCTCATTGGATGCTGAGAAAGCGTTTGATAGAGTAGAGTGGGAATACCTGTTTGCAATATTGAAGAAATTCTGGTTTGGTGGTGCATTTGTTTCCTGGATCCTACTCCTTTATAAATCTCCACAAGCCAGTGTTCGTACAAATAATGTTAGCTCTGATTATTTCAGTCTTGGGCGTGGAACCTGGCAGGGGTGCCCACTGTCACCACTGCTATTCGCCCTTGCCATAAGATGGCATCTTTAGAAGTTTCACCAGCCTGTCCTTGGAGTATGGGCTGCCTACAGCTCATTTTTTTCGATATCTCCAAGTCCGCAGCTTTGTATCTAAATGCCTTCCCAATTTTCCCTCAGTATCCCCCAATCAACCTTGGGAGAGTTTAGTCATGTTTGTCCCACACCAGCGTGGTTTGATTTCCCGGATATACAGTTTTATTTCATCTCTCAATAGCTGTAATACAGATAAAACCAGGACCGCTTGGGAGGAGGAGTTGGGGCTGCAGTTTGGCGATGAACGGTGGGAGAAGGCCATGGATAGAATACGGTCTACCACTTCCTGTGCCCGCCTCAGCCTCATTCAGTTTAAGATTTTGTACAGAATTCAACTTTCCAAATCGAAGCTGGCAAAGATCTATCCTGGGGTTGAGGACAGATGTGACAGATGTCATGCTTCCCCCTGTCATTTGAGTCATATGTTCTTTCTGTGCCCGAAATTACATGCTTTCTGGATGGGTTTTTCAGCATTATGTCCTCCATATTTGGAGTGCAATTGACGCCATGCCCACTAATCGCTATATTTGGGGTTACCGGCGAGTCGGTATCACTGAGTTCTGCAAACAGGGATGTTTTAGCTTTCTCATCTTTATTGGCCAAACGTTGCATACTTCTACACTGGAAAACAATAGGATGTCCTCCTATCTCTCGGTGGTTTGAAGACTTAATGTTTTTTCTTAAGTTGGAGAAAATAAAATATACGCTGAGGGGTTCTACTGGCACTGTTTTTTGCAAGTGGCAGCCTGTTATTTCTTATTTTAGGAGACTACGGGGGCTACCTGGTTAAAGTTGGACTGTATGCATGACCTTTGTTTTGTTTCTTCAGTTGTTTAAGCAGGTGGATGTGGGGTGTGTGTGCGTGCGTGCGTGCGCATGTGTGTGTGTGTCTTTGTCTGGGGTTTTGTCTGTGTTTTGGTGGGTGGGGGTGTTTTCTTTCTGTGTTTGTTTAAAAAGAAAAAACTGAGGATTTCTGTTTACATTTTTGTATCTGTCAATGTTGATTTTTCAATAAAAAGAATTTGGAAAAAAAAGAAACACGTCACTAAAAAACAGTGAAACTCGGCCAATATGAAAAAAATATATCTTTAGATAGCTTAAAAAAAAAAAAAAAAAAAAGAGTTTAAATTTGACATGTCAGGAAAGCAGACTGCCCCAAGGTCATATTTATCTGTAATTTATTTAACTGATTTTTTTTTATTTTAAAATTTACTCGCTGTCTGATATCAAAGTCTGTGAAACAGCATTTAGCAACACATATTCTCACTTCCAGCTAACACTAACCCTAACCCTGTATTTTGAAAAAGCGATGCCAAAGGGGTACCCAGGACATCAAAAAGCGATGCCACGGGATACTGACGACGATATAAATGTTTAAGCACATCATATAACACAATTCACACTCAGCGACTTGAAGGACTGCACTATGATGCTCATAATAGTTTCATGTAATGGATACATGCTGAATATAAGAAGTGTTATATCCAATATTTGCCGAGCCATTTGGTTAATATTTAAAATTGTTAAATGTATTTTTAACCCAGACAATTTTTGAGTGTACAAACTATATAGTGTTTGTATATATGCCAAACAGTTACCAGTTAAAAAAAAAAAAAAATACCCACATATACATATATATATATATATATAATATAAAAAAAAGGTTTTACTTGCCAAGTCCCCTAAAAAAATTGTTAAAGAGAGGGATAACAGGACGATCTGCAAAGCTGTCTGGCTGAGTGACGAGAGCTTCCGTCACCATTTTATATCCTGAGACAAACACAGTTTTCTCACTTCCCCAACGCAGGCTGAAAACATCTCCATACTTCTCAGCAAGCTTAGTTTAGAATACATACAAATTATATAAATAATAGAGAAAAGATCAAATGTTGTTACAATGAAATTTTTTTTTTACACATTCAACACTCAAAAATCACTTTTCTGCACAAGATTTTTTTATGATTAAAAAAAGAGGGAAAAAAAATTATTGTTTATTATTATTATTAATGGATTTTTAGCCTACCTTATCAATTGTCTTGAAGTCAACTCCAGTGAAAATGTTTCCTACAAAAGGCAGGGGCCGTGGTCCTGGAGGGAAATTGAATGGACTTTTATGGCTGTATATATCAAGAAGTAGTAGTAAAATAAAAAATCCTATAAGATAAGTTTTCAAATCCAGGTATTCCACTAAGTAATTTAGGAGCATTGCTGCAGTTTGTGGGGAGTCTGGTGGTGTGTTTGCTTTTGGGTGTGTACTTTGGTTCATTTAGTTTGTTTTGTTTGAGCTCTTGAAGCATAGCGATAATAGAGCAGAGGGAAGAGATTATGTAAGCCATTCTGAATTCCCAGAAAAACTTAGGAAAAAAGATTCCCTTTCTGGAACCTACCTCCTTTACTCTAAGGCTTCTTAAATGAACACACAGGCATTTACAGATACAGGCAATACACAGATATTTGTAATGTTGGTTTACTTTTAAAAAATTGTTACAATTGATTTTCATATTTTTGCATATTTGTTTAATTTTTCACTGGTGGACAAAGTGCACAAACCATGTACTTGAGATAAGCAGAGACACATTAGTATTATACCAGTATACACTAGCTAGTGGTGCTTGAAAAGAATCACTCTTGACCAGTCCTGCAGTTTTTGCCCCAGCACCACGAATGATACCTCAAATCGTGCGGTCTGGTAAGCGGAGGTGTGTTATTACTTTTCTAAAGATTTGCCCCAGCCGTTTTCGTTCACATAACCGAAAAGTGCACATTTTTTTCCAATAGAAAATGAATGGGCCAGAAATTTTGTGCGTCTCACCTCAGCCCTCGAGCATATGCCCCTCAAAACCCGTTTCAAATTCTGGGAATTCTGCAGCATTCTGGCCCCCCAGAAAATAAATGGGGAATCCAACCCACCGCTGTTCACACCAGCACGACATATCCACTCACGTGATGTCACTTTAAGACCCCACGATCAGCTCAAATAGGCAAAAAAATTTATGTGTTCAGATATGGGAGTATGATATATTAAAACACTCGGCACAGTGGGGAGAGTTGGACCCCGGTTAAATCAATGACGTCACGCCCACCACGCAAACCTATTATCTTACTGCTCTCTAAACTCGGTCCGACCCGAACGTGTGACACCACAAACCATTTGGCACAGTTTGGGGAATCTTCAGCAGAGTGCTATATCAATGCTGCTTGACATCATGTGACGTCACATGAGCGGGAACATGCAAAAACGTGAAACGACATTCTAAACACTCGGCACAGTGAGGGGAGCTAAACCACGGGTCATATGATGACGTCACATGCTGTCCCTAGCCCCGCTCCATGAAAAACGAGGGCGATAACAGCATGCAAGGTATCGAAACGCTCATCTCCCAAAGAACGATCGCGTCTCGCAGTCACCACTAAAAACGCAGACACCCGGTGATCAGTTTTGCACCAAAAAGTTACATTTTCATAACATAACAGGTTCATTAAAGGTAAACATTGTTCTATCCAAGACAATAAACACATACACAATACCAGAGGTGGCAAAAGTACACACATCCTTCACTTAAGTAAAAGTAAAGATACTAATGTTTTAAAAAAACTCTGGTAAAATTTGAAGTACTGAAAATACTTTTTTTGCTTAAGTTAAAGTAAATAAGTTTGGGCTCTGACATGTAATTAAGTAACAAGTAGCCATTACTACTACCTGTTTTAATGTCACTCTAACTGGACCTCACATTATATTTATATTAGGGCTGTCAATCCTTTAAAATATTTAATCGCAACTTGAATGCACATTTCTGTTCTAAATGTACCATACAGTGCCCTCCACAATTATTGGTTTAAGATGTGGTCGTGGACTTCTAAAAATTCTCCTTTTTTTTTTAAAACAACATAGAACCTAAATGCAAAAAAAGAGAAAAATCCAACCTTTCATTTAAGTACATAACTTTGGTGGTAAAAAAAATCATACATTTATAAAAAAAAAAAAACTTGAAATCATGTGTCCCACAATTATTGCCACCCCTAACAATTCCTCTGAAAATTTTAATTCAATGGTTTTTTTTTTATATATATATATATTTTTCTGTAGTTGCTAAGGTTGGTCAGGGTATCTAGGGACTTTTAATTAGTAATTCATGATTTCCTGTTTCCCTGGGGTATAAATATGACGTGACACAGAGGCCTAATTCTCTTACCTATTTCTAATTCTCTTACCCATTTGTCAACATGGCAAAGACAAGAGAACACACCATTCAAGTAAGGCAGATGTGTGTCGACCTTCATAAGTCAGGCAATGGCTACAAGAAAATAGCCACTCGCCTTAACTTGCCGGTATCTACAGTCAGAGGAATCATTAAGAAGATTAAAACAACTGGAAAAGTGACAAACGAGGCTGGAAGAGGTCCCAAGTTTATCTTGCCACAACGCACAGTGAGGAGGATGGTAAGAGAAGTAAAAAAAATTCCCAAGCTCACCATCTCAGAATTGCATCAAAGAGTGGCATCTTGGGGTCACAGAGTCTCCAAAACAACCATCAGACGCTCTCTACATGCCAACAAGCTGTTTGGGAGGCATGCAAGGAAAAAGCCTTTTCTCACTAACACTCACAAATGTAAACGTCTGGAGTTTGCAAAGCTGTACTGGGACTTCAACTGGGATCGTGTGCTTTGGTCAGATGAGACTAAGATTAAGCTTTTTGGCAACAAACACTCTAAGTGGGTCTGGCGTAAAACAAAAGATGAGTATGCCAAAAAGCACCATGCCCACCGTGAAGTATGGTGGAGGATCTGTGATGCTGTGGGCCTGTTTCTCTTCCAAAGGCCCTGGGAACCTTGTTAGGGTGCATGGCATTATGAACGCTTTGAAGTACCAGGATATTTTAAATAAAAACCTGATGGCCTCTGCCAGAAAGCTGAAGATGGGTCGTCATTGGGTCTTTCAGCAGGATAATGATCCAAAACATGTGGCAAAATCTACACAAAAGTGGTTTAGCAGTCACAAACTCAAGGTCCTCCCATGGCCATCTCAGTCCCCAGACCTCAACCCAATCGAAAACCTGTGGGGCGAGCTAAAGAGAAGAGTGACCCAGGACACTGGATGATCTAGAAAGATTGTGCAAAGAAGAATGGTCAAAAATCCCTCTCTCTGTGTTCTCCAATCTTGTGAAATGTTATAGGAGGAGATTAAGTGCTGTCTTGTTGGCAAAAGGAGGTTGTACAAAGTATTAACATCAGGGGTGCCAATAATTGTGGCACACATGATTTCAAGTTTTTTTTTCTTTTTCTAAATGTGATTTTTTTTTTTACCACCAAAGTAATGTACTTAAATAAAAGGTTGGATTTTTGCTCTTTTTTTGCATTTGGGTTCTATGTTGTTTTTAAAAAAAGGAGAATTTTTTGAAGTCCACGACCACATCTTAAACAGGGGTGCCAATAATTGTGGAGGGCACTGTAAATTATACTTTATGTTTTTAATACTTTAAGCAATATGGACATGGAGAAATATGGAAGCTTTATGTAAATGTATGTTTATTATTATTGAAACCAAACTTAATATAGAGCATGAAGACAAAAAATGATTCTAAATGTTTTTAGATAATTAAGTAATTATGGTGTTTTAAATTACGTAAATCATCAGGACACCAAACGGAACTTTTGCTATGTTTCCACACGGACGGTTAACAAGGTGATACCGGAAATTTTTTTTACCACATCCTCCATACAGATTACATAATCAGAGAATATTCTATGGTTTATTTAAAATTAGAGATTTTAAGCTTTCTTTTCATATATTCCTTATGTCTGTATGGCAAGAATTCACTGAGAATTAGATTAGTTGTTTTATTTGTGTGTTTGTGAAGGGAGATTACAAAGACGGCAGAGAGCGCCCCCTGTCTGTTTTCTTTATTTTACAAATGCACAGAGATTTGTTGTTATTCTGAGTGTATTCGAATAAAAGTAGACCCTTTACAGATGTGAATGATGTATTGCTCTTATCTGAACGATTAAAAAGACAGTAATTTAAGTTCGTTTTGGCATAATGAAGAAAATATGCCGGCGCTTTTGTCTACCTCAGAGGGTTATTTGGCCAATGTGCGCATCATGGTGGATTGTGGTGTTTGATTTGAGACTTGGCGCATCAGAAAAACATGTTTAGTTATTATTATTATATTATTGTTTAAAGGTTATTTATTTATTCCATGTCTGAGTAAAGAAAGGACTTCTCATTTGTATTTATTTATTTATACTTTTAATAAAAATTGGCAAACAGAAATGCATGCTGCATTAATCGCGCGTAAATGAATTCGCATTTAAATTTACACATCCCTTTATGTATATATGTTTAAAGGGTATCTGCAAGAGTGAAAGGGAAAGTTTATAGGACTGTGGTAAGACTGACGGTCCACTGTGGCGACCCCTAATGGGAGAAGCCAATAGAAGAAGAAGAAGAGTACTACAAAACAAATTTAAAATGTTATCTAATGAATGTATCCAGGCTGAACATCCACCATATAGAAGACAAGCAGAGAAAAGATGATGATGATCAGGTGATGAGGAATATTTCTTTTCTCAGTCATGTTTACATTACTGACTCCCTCTGTCTCATCCACGTTAACCCCAATCTTCTTGTTGCCTCTGCCTTAATCATTGTTAGCTTCATAAACTAGTCTACATCGTGGCACAAAAAAATATTGATTATGTCACCAAACAGATAAAAACTAAAGTAACAAGTCTGGTTTAAAAATGTAAGAAGTAGAAAAAAAAATCTGAAAAATAAACAATAAAGTAAAGTACCGATACCAGAAAGATCCACTTACATACAGTAACCAAGTATTTGTAATTCATTACTTCCCACCTGAACAATACACAATAGTACAATCAAATAGGCCCAATATCACACTCATGAGGAATCTCAGATTGTTTGGAAATGGCCTTATAACCCGTCTCAGGCTGATACAATTGTTTTTGTTTGAGGTTGCCTAATGTAGAGACACACCTCAGAGTTTACTGAGGTAGTCACACTTCTTGGTGATTAACTATTCTTTTGCTTTTTATTAGTAACAACTGGTTCCCTTAACGATTGTTGTAGTAGGATAGGAGTACTTACTTTTTTCCACCTACTTTTTGAATATTGGTTTACTCTTCAAAAATTGCAACATATATTTATGCACTTAACAGTAAACACACAAACACTATACACAATCATACAGTCAAATAGTCCCAAAAATATTGTGAACAAAATGTAAAAAATGGTCTTAAAAGTAACCAAGAACACATTTTAATTTTGAACTTTTATTTGTTCCAAAAAAAAAAAAAAAAAAAAAATACTATTCAATATACATTTTAAAATTCTTATGTTTCTAAAATGCAAATATTCTTTAGCAATTTCTTGATCTGCATGCTGGTGAAATAAAAGAAATATGCTGTGCACTATTATTGTAGATTTAGAGAATGTAAAATAAGCAATAATTAAATTTCATAATTGAATACAGAGGTCACAATCATGATCGTAGATCAATTTGAACAAAATTACGATGGCAACACAGTAGTTTTGATTTTAGTCCATTTTGTCAAAAAAGTAAACCCGGCAAACTGCATGCTGATTGGGATGTTACAGCTAAACACACTGAATAACTCTTGCAGTATAAATGATAGGAGCAATAAGGAGGTCTAAATTAGCATCATACATGCAGAGAAGGAAGGAAGGAACGGAACACAGTCATGTGTCTATAGTACTACAAGCGGTAGGAACAGGGTATGGTTTAAAGGTAGGAACCTTTCTTATAGGAGTCACAAGGGGAACATGGTGGCATTAAAATGTTATCCTTCACATTTTTTAGCATTGAAGCAGCACTGCCAACAAACAGTCATACATTGTATTTGAAATAAACTCGAAGAAGGGGATGGTCTTAGATCTGTCAAGGTCTTATGTTTCTAAGATTATCAATATTTAGAATAAGCTAGTGATGAATAAGCAAATCACACTTTTAACCTATGAAATTTGTTTCTCTTTCATTTTAAAATCTACCACCGTAACTCATTTCTTCTTCAAACACTGAGCACCATCAGTGGTAGTCATAGCCTCTGAGGCCTGCAGGTAAATCTTTGCAGAAGAGCCAGTTCCTATCCCAAACCCAGCGTACAAGGGCTGAGTGAATGCAGTTGTGACTTTATGAATTAGGGTCATTTTATCAGAAACACTGTAGATGGACAGAGTTCCTGCCTTTTGGTCAAGATAAACTCCAATTCTTTGGGAAATTGGACCAGAGACATTAATCTTGGTATTATTTTGCCAAAAACAGTATCCTTTAGGATATCGAACTAATCTCCATGACTGTGCATTATGTCCAAAACGAGACTCGTTTTGCGGTCCTTTTCTGTTAATGCTTTTATAAGATACAGCAATGGAAACTCCATTTTTACCATTAACCTCAACCTCCAAGTAAGCACGTGGAGGCATTCTCTGCTTACAGAGCACTTGTAGAAACTCTGTAAATCGCTCGGGGTGATCAGGGTAATCATGCTCCCGATTACCGGATGTCACATACGTGTTATCATTGGCCAGCTCGAGGAAACAGTGTGCTGTATTGGGATCAAGTGATAGCTCACAAGTATCTGGAAGAATGATAAAGAACAAAAAAATAATAATAATTAATAACAGTGACATAACACTTATGTTACTTGAATGAGGGTGATAAAAGGTTTATGATATTTGAATCATTAAGTGGAAAAATGAAAAGCATAAAATAATATTTTACTTAATGCAGTGACATATTTATGAGGAATCTCAGATTGTTTGGAAACCACATTTTAACTCTTCCCATAACGATCAGTATTAATAATCGTTTCTTTGAGGTTGGTTGGTGTAGAGATACATCTTTAACCTTGATGATTAAATAATTTTGTTCATTTTATTAGTAAAAACTGGCTGCTAACTACTCTTTCAACGATAGTAGTTATTTTTTGCACCTGTTTTTTGAATGTTGGGTTAAAACTTGCTACATATATTTGTGCACTTTAATGTTTTTTTTTTTTATATTAGTGTTGTTGTGGTCACCTAATGTTTCTCTCACACACACACACAATATATTTTTGCATATGAGCAAAAGATTTTACCAAATATAGTTTGGGGCTCATGACTTGGTTCCTTAGCTCAAGATCATTCAGTCATCCTGATGCAAACCCTAATGGAAGCCCAAGGCGCATTCACTTTAATATGATAAATGATAATAAAAGTAAAAGTCATAATACTATTTACGACCAATATATATAGAAGCTGAAAAAAAAAGAAAAGCTCGCTTGTATTTTCATAATGCTATTATGACATTTTAAACTGTACATATATCTTGTGAGATGTTGCCAGATTAGGCACAGTTAAAAGATTGAGGGTGAAGTTTTTTTTAATATAATAATATATAAAAATATACAGACAGAATATAAAATAATAGACATAATATACACCTATTCTTAATGCTGTAAATAATTTTTTCTTTGATCTTCAAGAAATCAGATTTTAGCTTGTAAACACTACAAAAAGCATGATCCTCGTAAATCCTTCCTTCTAGGAGAGACCTGTCTTGATATAAGAAAAACCTTTCCAATATTTCCAGGGTTTCGGCACTGCAAGAAATTTACTATTTTCTAGGTCTCTCTTGTATCTCTACACTACAAAATGCATTACACTTTTTTCAAGCTACTTCAATGGCATTATGAACAAAAATAAGGGAACCAATTATATGAAAATAAATGATGCATGTCTTATTATGTACAATTTCCTCAATGTGTCTTGTACCTTATTAGATGATCTCAAATTAAATCATGTCATGTGACATCCTCAGAAGACCAAGATTAGTCTCGAATGAATAATAACAGTATTTGTGTAACATTTTGAATGATTCCTTTAAAATAATGAACAAAGCAAATATATCCTGTGCTAAACACTGCCTATGTGTATTATTCCCAAAATGGCAGCTTAATACAATGGGCTATGAATAGATTTATGTTTTAATTAATCAAGATCAGTATTTACACCAATGAAACTTACATTTCAGGAATTCCGCCCTGGTCTTTGGCTCAGGCATTACAATGATCTGGTCGAAGATCACTACTAAAAAAAACAAAAAAACAAACAAAAAAATAAATCAAATGTACACCTGATAGTCACACCAAAAACAATTACCTTGGTGAACATCCCATTTACACACCATAAGCATTAATGTGGAGTTATAATTTAATTCTTCTAGAAAAGCTTTTTTCGCTAGATTTTGGATTATGTTCGTAAGGATTTCTGTTTATTTAGTCACAAGAGCAAAAGTTATGTATATTAAGGAACCCTAGTTTATAGGCATTCATGTTCAAGTACAATTATGTTCTTCAAGTTTGTCTGTGATGGTCATTCTCTGATGGTCAGATGTCCAGAAAATTAAGGTGATATAGAATGTTATTTAAATCTATATCAAATGCTCACCATTTTCTGAAACATTCTCAACCTTTTCCTTGCAGAATTGTTCTACTTCCTCCTTTAGTTGGATGATAGATTTCTTAAAATTGTCGAATGACGACTGGCGATTGTAATCCACCTTGAAAGAATCATCAGTTTCCAGTTCAGAACCCAGGAACTGAAATCTCTAAAACAGACAGACAGACAGAAAGACAGACAGAGAGAGAGAGAGAGAGAGAGAGAGAGAGAGAGAGAGAGAGAGAGAGAGAGAGAGAAGCAAGAATAAACCACTTGTAATGTGTTTCTATTTTTCCATAGTCTAAAATCTTTTACACTTATCTTAATTTCGACAGTTAAAAACATTGGGTTATGCATGCAGGTTATAGCTGTATTTCCTCTTTGGCATTGTGCTAGTACACCTGAATGCTCCAGACAAGCAAACTGATAAAGCTTGGGCTTTTATAGAGTTGGTCACACTTGATGATCATCAATTAGTCAAAGGAACTTTATTAGCAGCACCTGGCTGTTTCTTAGCCCCTTAAATCCTAGCTTAGAGGTTAAGGTGTACTTAGTTTTTCACATAAGTTTTTGTCATATGGAATTATTTATCTGATATTGCATTTACCTTAACTTTTTTAACTTTAAAACCCGATAAGACCAGGTGATTTTTGATTATGCCATGGTATGTAAAACTGTAGAACTCAAAGAAGGTCATTTTCACAAGACTGTAATTGAGTGCCTTGCTCAAGGGCACAGACGTTGCAGCTTGATCGTGCTGAAATTTGAACACCATAACCCAAGCTATAATGATCTATAATTCCCCAGCTCATCAAAAAGGTCTTCAGTGGGGTTGAGATCAGGGCTCTGTGCAGAACATGTAAGTTCTTCTAGTCTGGTCAGATGTCTACATACGTTTGACTGTACTGTTTATTTTTAGAATGAACCATGGTTACAGGTTGCTACTGAACATTAATCATAATCACATTTGGCTCAGTAGCTGAGTAAATTTTTTATTTTTAGTCTAGAAACACAAGTTCAGAACATAATTTTTTACAATTATTTGACAGGTTTTATCTGTACAGTAAGATCATGTGATGTAAACACCTTAGAAGAAAGAGACTGCGTTAACTTAGTATAATTCTGACTGATTCCCAATATAATATGATGCAATATTCCATCCAAAGATTACAATGGCTTATAGAATTGTCTAATAGGTTTAGAAACTGGGTAAATCATTGGGTATGACCATTAGATGTCATCCCAAATAAGCATATATCAAAAATCTTAAACTGAAGTGTGACCATTATGGAAACCCTGTGAGGGAATATCTTTTAAAAGATTGACATGCCCTCACTACAGTTCCAGAGACTTTTAGAATGAGTGCCCTGAAGCACTGAAGTTCTTCTGGAGGCTTTTCAGCCTAAAAAGACATGTGATGTTACCTGAAGAAAATGGACGTATCCACTGGTTTGTGACAACTTTTCTAGCTGGGCTTGTTTTTTCTTAACGTCAGCAATCTCAGTCTCTAGCTGTTTCAGTACTTCTGCAGTTTGAGCCAGTTCAGCTTTCTCTTGAGCTCTGATCAGGTTGGTGACCTCAGATCGTCTTTTCTCAATAGACATGAGAAGCTCGTTGAAGATTTTCTCAGTGTCTTCAACTGCTTCTTGTGCAGACCGCTGCAAAAAGAAGAAAAGAAAGTTGGGAGAGGAGGAAAAGATGAAAATTGCACTAGACTTTCAAATGTGTTCTAATCGTTGTTTGTGGCACACAGAAAAATCATGGTAAAGAAATGTACTTAAAAGAATACAAATGCTTTGTTGCTTGTACAGCTTGAACATTGGAACATTGATGTCCTGATATGGTTTCAAATTACATACTGATATTTTTCCATATTCTTCCATCACCCTTCACTGATGTTCTGCATGTGGGGTGTATGATCAAAACACAAAGGATACAAAGGTACATTTCTATCACTAGGAGTACAAACATTTTCTTTTATAGGTACAAACAAGAAGGTACAAAAATGTGCCAATGTTCAGAGGTGAGATTACATTTAATGTTTGTTTTTTTACTTTTTGACATGATACTGTAATTTTTTGAAGATCCTTTTTGAAAGATCGCTTTGCTACGTTGCCTTCTGTTTCATTCTGGTTTAAAATCTGATTCGTATTTTAGTAAAGAAAGTCATATTGAAACTTGTTATGGAGTAAGTTTTGCAGTCAAGTAACTGCGGTTTTACACAAGTATGATTATCGTTTTTTCTTTATAGACAGGAGGTGGAGCTGAAGGGTGCAGAGCTGAAGATGTTGAGGTTTTCGTTGGGAGTGATGAGGATGGGTGAACAGGATTAGAAATGAGTTTATTAGAGGGACAGCGCATGTAAGACATTTTGAAGACAAGGTGAGGGAGGCGAGATTGAGATGGTTTGGACATGTGCAAAGGAGGGACATGGGGTGTATCAGTAGGTGAATGCTGAGGATGGAGCCACCAGGAAGGAGGAAAAGAGGAAGACCAAGGAGGAGGTTTATGGATGTGGAGAGGTAGGACATGCAGGTAGTTGGGTTGAAAGAGGGTTCTGCATGTGGGGTGTATGATCAGAACACAAAGGATACAAAGGTACATTTCTATCACTAGGAGTACATAAATGTTCTTTTATAGGTACAAACAAGAAGGTACAAAAATGTGCCAATGTTCAGAGGTGAGACATTTAATGTTTGTTTTTTTTACTTTTTGACATGATACTGTAATTTTTGGAAGACCCTTTTTAAAAGATCGCTTTGCTACATTGCCTTCTGTTACATTCTGGTTTAAAATCTGATTCGTATTTTAGTAAAGAAAGTCATATTGAAACTTGTTATGGAGTAAGTTTTGCAGTCAAGTAACTGCGGTTTTACACAAGTATGATTATCGTTTTTTCTTTATAGACAGGAGGTGGAGCTGGAGGGTGCAGAGCTGAAGATGTTGAGGTTTTCGTTGGGAGTGATGAGGATGGACAGGATTAGAAATGAGTTTAATAGAGGGACAGCGCATGTAAGACATTTTGGTGACAAGGTGAGGGAGGCGAGATTGAGATGGTTTGGACATGTGCAAAGGAGGGATGTGGGGTATATCAGTAGGTGAATGCTGAGGATGGAGCCACCAGGAAGGAGGAAAAGAGGAAGACCAAGGAGGAGGTTTATGGATGTGGTGAGGTAGGACATGCAGGTAGTTGGGTTAAAAGAGGCAGATGTAGTGACTGTACTAACTGGAAATAAACCTTATAACAATACAATTCTACTCAGACATTCTTTCCCTTATACACAATATTTATATGTTCATATGTGCAATGTTCATAAAGTGTTCACACTGTTTACCCCCCCCCCCATTCTTTTTCTCTATTTATTTTATCAGTAGACAGAATCAAGACAGATTCAAGGATTTTTTTTTTTCTTCAAAATACAATACTACTGATTTTATTTTATTATTATCACTTTTTGTATTCTATGTAAAAACGTTTTATATGGCAGGTTTAGCATCAATGTGCACGAGCTGAGTAACACACAGGCCAAAAGTGAGAAGTGAAATTTGTCATGCTTACCTTGTAGGCATCTATAACATCCTTCAACTCCTGCAGCGTCTTCTCTCTCATTTTAATTGTATTCTGATATTTGTGCTGTAGATCCTTAAAGTAGTTCTGTTAATGCAAAAGGTATTTAGTTTTAAGTATGGACACAAAGGGCGAGCTTCAAATGATTCTACTCTACTTTTTGTGTGTAATTACAAAGCAGTTTGCAATCACACACTGAGCACATACCTGTTTTTTGATCCACTCTTCTTGAACTGGGACTATATCGTGATCTCCATGTTTGTCCACTGAACACTGGTAGCAAATCACTCTCTGGTCATTGCGGCAGAACATCTCAAGAAGCTTGTTATGTTGAGCACATGTTTTCTCATGGAGGTTACCCATGGCTTTGATGAGCGTGTGCTTCTTGAAGGCAGGTGATTCATGATGAGCCTGAACATGCATATCGCAGTATGAGGCCAGACATGTCAGGCAGGACTTCACCGCTTTCTCTTTCACCCCAATGCAAGAATCACACTCCACATCTTCAGCTTCAATGGAAATGATGTCTAAAGCTTGAGCGAATGATGTCTGATGTTCTTGCTTCTCCAGTCTGGCTATAATCTCAGTCAGCACATTGTTCTTGCGGAGGACAGGTCTTGGAGTGAACGTCTCTCTGCATTGTGGACAGCTGTAGGCTTTCTTCTGGTCTTTTGAATCCCAAAAGCCATTGATGCACACCATGCAGAAACTGTGTCCACATGGAGTAGTCACAGGGTTGTTTAGTAGACTCAGGCAGATTGAACAATTCAAATGTTCCTGACAGATTGAAATGCTTGCTTCTGCCATTTTGCTGCACACGGAGGTTTATTATCACTTTCGTTTTCTCTGAAATGACTTAGAGGAGTCTCCGAGTCAAAGTAAAACCAAAAGCACTTTATTATTCATGGATCTAGACTTTATGACGAGTACCGAACAAGTAGGTGCTAACATTTTTAAACTATTTTAGGACCCGTGATTTAGGATGAAAATGCACAGAAAGCACAAAAAGAGAAAGCTAGGGCACTATGTTCTCGAGCCAACATGAGACTCAGCTACAGGACTAGCATAGTTTTAAGTTTAACTGCAGAAAAATGTAAAGAGAATTGGTATAATAAAGAAAGAAATGAAATAATAAGTAAATAGCTAACGAATTAGTTTTTTCTTCTACTCATATTGCAATACTTCTTCTTCCCATTAGGGGTCACCAAAGCGGATCATTTTGCAGTACTACTGTATCTGTAAATCAACCTGTCTAATGCTATGTTAATTTGTCATTTTACTGCACAATTTTTTGAAAAGAAAAATGCCAAATTCACTTCAGCAACAAAACTTTAGTAACTTCTTGGGTACTAAGGGAAAAAAATGATGAGGGGTAGATTACAGGCAGGTGGGTTAAAATAAGCCTGCTCAAATAATACCCCCCTGACTACTAAAACGGTCCATGTTAATAGAATGAAATGTAGTATTTTGCACATACAATATTACTTGTGCAAGTGTATCTGACCCATCTTAGTGACTCTTTGGATATGCAGACAGAAGAAATAGGGGGTAAAATCAAGGCAGGTGGGTTCAAAAAGCAAATGATTTATGAGTTTATACTGCCATCTACAGGAGACTGCATACGTTTTTGTCAAATTTAACTTGGTGGAAGCATTTGACCAAACTTTCCGTGTTTTAAGTAGATGTAGTCTTCATCCAGGAGAGTCGGAATTAGGCGAAACACTGGTCCCAATCACAAACCTGTATTCCATACCGGATCAATCGAGGCCCAGGTTTACCAACGACCACCACAAGTATTGTTAGCCAAAAGGGAACCGGTGTAAATTGGGCTACTGTTGGCCAAAGGAGAGGAGGAAGATGTCTACAGAGACAGCAGGGAAAGGAGAAATGGAGGAGAGGGGAGGTTTGGGTTGGTACTTTAAATGTTGGTACTATGACTGGTAAAGGGAGAGAGATATGATGAGCTCATATGATGAAGAGTAGAAAGGTAGATATGTTGTATGTTCAGGAGACCAAATGGAAAGGGAGTAAGGCCAGAAACATTGGAGGTAGGTTTAAATTGTTGTACCATGGTGTGGATTGGAAAGATAAAGGTGTAGGGGTGATTCTGAAGTAAAAGTACAGTAAGAATATTGTGGAAGTGAAGAGAGTTTTTGATGATGAACATGAAGCTGGAAGTTGAAGGGGTGATGATAAATGATAAAAAAGGAGGAAGTGAGAGCAGCGATTAAGAGGATGAAAAGTGGAAAGTTGGATGGGCCAGATGACATACGTAGAAGCATGAAGATGTTTAGGAGAGATGACAGTGGAGTTTTTAACCAGGTTGTTCAACAAGATTTTGGAAGGTAAGGATGCCTGAGGAATGGAGAAGGAGTGTGCTGGAAGCGATCTTTAAGAATAAGGGAGATGTGCAGACATGCAGTAACTACAGGGGTATTAAGTTGATCAGTCACACCATGAAGTTATGGGAAAGAGTAGTAGAAGCCAAGCTGAGAGAAGAGGTGACCATCTGTGAGCAACAGTATGGTTTCTTGCCTAGGAAGAGCACCGCAGATGCCTTATTTGCTTTAAGAATGTTGATGGAAAAGTATAGAAAAGACATGGTGTAGAGGGAGGAGTTTGGTATTGTATGAGAAAGTCAGGTGTGTCGGAGAAGTATGTGAGGGTGGTGCAGGACATGTTTTAGGACAGTGTGACAGCAGTGAAGTGTGCAGTAGGAACGACAGACTGGTTCAAGTTGGAGGTTGGACTGTATCAAGGATCGGCTCTGAGCCCTTTCCTGTTTGCAGTGGTGATGGACAGGTTGACAGACAAGGTCAGACAGGAGTCTCCGTGGACTATGATGTTTACGGATGATATTGTGATTTGTGGTGAGAGTAGTGAGCAGGTGGAGAAGAGCCTGGAGAGGTAGAGGTATGTGTTGGAGAGAAGGAGAATGAAAGTCAGTAGGAGTAAGACAGAGTACATGTGTGTGAATTAGAGGGAGGGCAGTGGAGTGGTGCGGTTGCAGGGAGAAGAGGTGGAAAAGGTGGATGAGTTTAAGTACCTGTGGTCAACTGTTCAAAGTAAACAAACAAATGCGGCGTAGGACAACATGTGATGGGTGAACGTGGGTGCCTAATTAAATCATTAAATTCAATCTTGTTGAATATTATTTCTCTGTAGAGGGGGGTTTCCTGGTAGATTAGCCCCAGAGGTGGGGAAGTTAGCAAGGTAACTTCTTAAATCCATTCTTGGGGATGGGCTATTGATTTGTAAGTAATACTCTAACTGGTAACTTCATTTATTTATTTTTTTTTCCAAAATTTTGGAAATCCTTTGGATTAAGTATGACCTCCTGGCACCACACAATCACAGGGAGAATATGCTAAATTCCGCATTGAGCTTAATCAAAGCTCAGGATCGAACCCCTGAGGATTTTGTCATTATTTACAAAAATAGAATGTATATATAATATATAATATTTAGTACTTGTATCAGATGTTTAATTTGATCAGATAACATTAAAATCAAAAACAAATACACGTTTTGCTTACATAAAAGAAAGCGCACAGACATACACACAAACATTTTCATATCATGTGACTTATAGCACAAAAACAAATTCTCTTCCAGAATTAATATAGGCATAAAACATACAAACAAAAAACAAGTTGATCAGTCACACCATGAAGTTATGGGAAAGAGTAGTAGAAGCCAGGCTGAGAGAAGAGGTGACCATCCGTGAGCAACAGTATGGTTTCTTGCCTAGGAAGAGCACCGCAGATGCCTTATTTGCTTTAAGAATGTTGATGGAAAAGTATAAAAAAGACAGGGTGTAGAGGGAGGAGTTGTGGTATTGTATGAGAAAGTCAGGTGTGTCGGAGAAGTATGTGAGGGTGGTGCAGGACATGTATTCGGACAATGTGACAGCAGTGAAGTGTGCAGTAGGAACGACAGACTGGTTCAAGTTGGAGGTTGGACTGTATCAAGGATCGGCTCTGAGCCCTTTCCTGTTTGCAGTGGTGATGGACAGGTTGACAGACAAGGTCAGACAGGAGTCTCCGTGGACTATGATGTTTACGGATGATATTGTGATTTGTGGTGAGAGTAGTGAGCAGGTGGAGAAGAGCCTGGAGAGGTAGAGGTATGTGTTGGAGAGAAGGAGAATGAAAGTCAGTAGGAGTAAGACAGAGTACATGTGTGTGAATTAGAGGGAGGGCAGTGGAGTGGTGCGGTTGCAGGGAGAAGAGGTGGAAAAGGTGGATGAGTTTAAGTACCTGTGGTCAACTGTGCAAAGTAAACAAACAAGTGCGGTGTAGGACAACATGTGAAGGGTGAACGCGGGTGTCTTAATTAAATCTTAAATATTTGAGCGGGACTGAAAAATATGTCCCGTGCAGGTCTCTAGTGCAAGAAGGTTTGGGTAGGTGGGTATTAAATTGATATTTTAAATGTGATTTTAATTTATTATTAAAGTTCATCTGTTTAACCTCCGTCTCACATGCTGAGTCAGCTGTAGTCGAACCTGGGTGCCTTGTTGAATATTATTTCACTGTAGAGGGGGGTTTCCTGGTAGATTAGCCCCAGAGGTGGGGAAGTTAGCGAGGTAACTTCTTAAATCCATTCTTGGGGATGGGCTATTGATTTGTAAGTAATACTCTAACTGGTAACTTCATTTATTTATTTTTTTTTCCAAAATTTTGGAAATCCTTTGGATTAAGTATGACCTCCTGGCACCACACAATCACAGGGAGAATATGCTAAATTCCGCATTGAGCTTAATCAAAGCTCAGGATCGAACCCCTGAGGATTTTGTCATTATTTACAAAAATAGAATGTATATATAATATATAATATTTAGTACTTGTATCAGATGTTTAATTTGATCAGATAACATTAAAATCAAAAACAAATACACGTTTTGCTTACATAAAAGAAAGCGCACAGACATACACACAAACATTTTCATATCATGTGACTTATAGCACAAAAACAAATTCTCTTCCAGAATTAATATAGGCATAAAACATACAAACAAAAAACTATTTCTACTGGCTGCATAAATAACTTACATACAAAATAAATAAATATTAATATAAACAGGATTTGAACAACTTTTTTAATTATTGGCCAAGAACCAAGCAGTGACCCACTTACTTACTTAAATACTGGCTTCACAATGTTGGTTGTGGTTGTTTGTCCAACTAAGGTTTCTTGTTTACATTATATATTTTTTTATGTTCATGTTTTTGTTACTTGTTACCAGCTCTTTTATATTTGCATTATAAATTATAAAGTATTTCTGTGCATGCATCCACTGTGCTTTCTATATATGACACACAACTAAGTAATAAATTACAAAGCATATGTTTTACACACAGGGTTTTTTGTGCCACTGACCGGTTTAATGTCAGATTATATTTTCACGAACCTTTAAGGTGTGGCGGATAAATATAACAAAATAAAATGATATAAAACGAATGGCATAAAAACTGGTATTTCTAAAAATAATAATAAATGTGATTCCACTGTGTTGTTTTTTTTCTAAATTTTTCTAGTTTGGGGGTTTCAATTTAGTGGTAATGTATTATGTGTTCCCGGCCGGAGCAGACCCTTTTAAGAAGTTAGCGGATGGAGGTAAGACATCGTTCAGAATCAGATAATAAATAAAATGAAAATAATGTAAGTTATGTATTCTTTCTGTGCGGCCCGGTCTCAATTGACCCCGGTGGTCGGGGACCAATGATTTAAACAACTGCATAATACATTTCCCATAATATATATTTAAATGGATGAAATAGCTTTCATCATTCTACAGAGTAACACAGCTTAGCAGTGGCAAGCGCATTGACCCAGAAACCAGGGTAAAGCGCCTCAGTGAACATGGTCTGGACTCTGTGGAGGAGAGTCATTGTGTCAGAGACGCTGAAAAATGAAAGAGTTCCTGCACTGTGGTCTAAATACACTCCAATTCTAAATGATAAGGGACCACAGATCTTGGTCTGAACGTCGTTGTGCCAGACCGACAACGTGGAGCTACATTCCAGACTCCAAGACTGAGCATTGTGTCCAAACCAGCATTCCTTCCCACGTCCTTTCCTGCAGATCCCTTTATACGATACTGAGATGTACACCCATCCACCCCTGCTCCATTCAACCTCCCAGTAACAGCGTCCACTTACACTCTGTTTACACAGCACCTGCCCATAACCACCAAATCTGTCTGGATGACTTGGGTATTGGTTTGATCCCCCACTGCGGGACACTTTCCTGTAATTATCTGAAAGCCATAGTGCTTCATTTGCCGTGTTAGGGTCCAGGGTCAGGTGACAAAAATCTAAAGAACATTAAAAAATATTATTCAAACATGATATATACTGTATATTTCCACATATTTAGTTATAAAACATAAAACACACACACACACACACATATACACACACACAGTATACAAAAAACATTTGTTTACACTTACACTGAAGAAATTCCTCTCTGGTCTTTGGTTCACTGGGTAAAATCATCTGAATCTTGGCAACTATTAAGGTATAATGACAAATATACAAGTCATGACCCTAAATGCATAATTTTGTTTATTTCAAAGGGAATGTTAAAATATACAGGATGCATGTTTTACTACCAAATAAAAAAATATTCATAAACTTGTCACTGTAGTTGATAAATTACTAAATCATTGAGTTCTACTGATAGACAAGTAGTTAACCATCTTTTTCTATAACAATAATTCAGTCCATCACTTAAAAAGTGAAGACCAATAGATCATAGGTGACCAAATCTTCCATCATTATCAGCACTGACATGCATTTTACATTCGATGGCCTAAAGTATGTGTAGACCTGAACATCACACCAAAATGTGGATCTTGCCAGAATTTGCATACACTGTAAATAGATGATTTTGCACGTTGTTACACTATAATTTCCCTACACTATAATTACACTTTACAAGCCTGAACACTTCTCCAGGTTTATCATAAACACAAGTTTGGAGTGCAAGAAATAGTGTCCTACAAAGCCCTGAACTTTACTCCACTGATCACTTTTTTTTTTAAAGATGAACTGGAACACTGACTAAACCTCAAATCTCTTCATCAACATCCTAATGATCACAAATCTGCACAGATATAACAGCTTAAAGTAACTTAATCTTGGATGAGATGTTTACTATTTACATATAGATGTGAGGGTCAGGTGTCCACAAATCTTTGTTCGTATAGTCTACGTGGGCGCTGATATGTGTATCAAGAAAACCAGTGTTGATCGTATTTATGATTCAATATAAGTGACTTTGTAGCACCACCGGACTCATTTTTAGTCCAAAAAGAGATTGAATAAACTCCAAAAACTTGAAGAACCAGCTTTTGTTGAAGTTTAATAAAAAAATGTATATTGCTCCTTTTAGATTGAAAGCTGCATCAAATCTCTGTCTCTGGTTTAACCTTCATTTGTCTATTAAATATTGCACCTTTACACTACCATAATACATATATTGTATTTTTGTATATTTATATTTATACATTTTTATACATTTCATTGGTCCTGTACTTGTCCTGTACTTGCACAATGACAATAAAGTTAAATCTAATCTTATCTAATCTAACATAGTGGACCAATCAGGTAGGAGTGTCTAATAAAGTAACTTTTCCCTTGGGGTCATAAAAACCCTTTCTTTTTGTAGTAAAATAATAATAGTAATAGAAGAGAAAGCAACATGATGCATATATATACATAATATTTTTACACCATAATTATATGCACATTTAAGTATGCAGTTTTATGTAGGGATATTAGTTTTATGAAGTTAAAAAAATTTTTGTTTTACCATTTGGGTTGATTTTGTTGAATTCTTTTTTGCAGAATTCCTCAAATTGCTCTTTCAGGTCAGATAGACTTTTCCTCACGCCGTCAAAAGAAATATGTTGATTGATTGTCATCCTGGGTAAGTCCTTAGTTTTAGGAGTGGAACACATGGACTGAAAACTCTGTATTAAAACCATAAATAAAGGGAATTCTTGTGAAAATAAGACCAGACTAGCAGATATGGGTGTGTTAGGGTGGCAGCATTAAAGAATGTTCTCTTGTTTGGGTTTGACAAAGACATTTTGTAATTACTACATTTACATGACTAATTAAATGTTTACAGCAGAGAATGAACTTCCACGAAGGTCATACCTGAAGGAAATGCACATGGTCCTCTGTGTCTAATAGCAGTTCCAGATCAGTGTCTTTCTTCTTAAGGTCAGCAATCTCTTGTTCCAGCTGTTTCTGCAGTCCAACCGCTTGATCCAGTTCAACTTTCTCCTGCTCTCTGATAAGCTCGGTTATCTCATAACACTTTTCTTGAATGAAGGTAAACAGCTCAGTAAAGATTCTCTCATTTTCCTCCACTGCTGCCTGTGAAGAGCTCTGGTAAGAGAAGAATGTATGATTTCCAGCCCCTAAATAAGTTGTTTGGCTCGTATTTACAGAAAAAGACTGACTGAAATTCATCGCTCCAGCAATCCTAGGATTGGTACCTACCTTAAGAGTGTTTACAGCCTGTTTAAGGTCTTGAAGTTTCTTCTCCTTCTCAAGGATTTTCTGCTGCGATTTTCTCCGCATGTCTCTTATCTGCTTCTGTGGTAGATTATGATTTGTAAAGGACATGTATGGAATAGGGAAAGGAATAAAACTATCAGCCAGCAATTAAACAAGCCTCATGCATTATTAAAAAAAAAAAAAACAATATTGTTGTTATTGAAGTGAACATGTCTATTCAAACGTCTTATATCAGATTACAGTTTTTTACAAATCACAAAACACTCTTTGTACCTGTTTTTCAGTTCTTTCCGAAGCAACCGATGTGGCATTGTGGCCTTTATGGTCATCCAACATACACAATGCACAAATGATTTTCTGGTCTGTTCGACAGTAGAAATCTACCAACTTGTCATGACGCGCACAGACTTTATCTTGAAGATGTTTGCATGCCTGGACCAGCTTATGCTTCTTAAAAACAGGAGATTCGAAGTGAGACACGAGATGAGTTTTACAGAAAGAAGCCAGGCACACCAGACATGACTTGACTGCCTTTTCTCTGCTCCCAGTACAAATATCACATTCCACATCTCCCAATTCTGAGCTGTAATAAGTAGCAGAAGCGCCGCTTATGTCTTTCAACTTGAGCTTTTCCACGACTTCAGCCATAGCATTATTCCTACGCAGTACAGGTCTCGGCATGAACGTCTCTCTGCACTGGGGGCAGCTGTATACCCCCTTCTGAAGAGGCTGATCCCAAAAGTCATTAATACACACCATACAAAAGCTGTGGCCACATGGAGTAGTTACTGGATCCTTCAGCAAATCAAGGCAGATTGAACAGCTGAACTGAAGATGGTCCACTGAAATATTGCTGTCCTCAGCCATTTTACTAACATCAGAGAGAGAGAGAGAGAGAGAGAGAGAAGCAGAGTTGAAGTGCTTTTACTTCCTTTAGTTGAAGTGCTCACTTCCTGATTATAGTGGTAGGTAGGTGGGGCAAAGACAGGCATACCTTTAGGATCACTGTGGGTGTGACTGAATGTCAAATGAGGTGTTTCCAACTAATTTTTTTTGAACACTGCTTAGATCTGTTTTGTTGCAGTAATCCCCCTTCTAAACTTAAAAAAAAAAAAAAATATTATAATAGTTCAGTATTATAGGGTAAGATCAAGTGAAATATATAATGAAAGCAACACAGTAAATTGAGGACACTACACAGTTATGTTGCATTTAAGATTTCCTTATATCTTATAATATACAGTTTAACACTGCTTATTTAATACATTTGCTAAAATGGCAACTAGCCAATTTACTATTATTAAAAGATTGATTAGTTACCTAGATTAGTTTCCATCCTTTAGATATAGCCTGTTAATACACCCTATACCTGGACCTGATTCACTTGCTCCTGTTTTCTTTTTACCCCATTCAAATAGAAATTATATTGACAAAGAATGTATTTTGTAACTAATGACCTCTTGATTTTCAACACCAAATCATGGATAGTCTGTAAAATGCACTCTAAATAATATAAATATATATATATATATATATATATATATATTTCCTGAGATTAGATAGTGCTTCAAGAACTGATTAATTTTCTAAACTATTTGCTGCACTACCTGAAACCAAATGATTATATGGTATATTATATCTCTAAAACGAGTCTACACCGTCAGGATATGTTTATAAGCATGAGCCCTGTCAGACTGGTCGTGCGGGTGGTGTAGCTACCATTTATAGCGCCCTTCTTAATGTTAGTCAAAAATTAGGATGCAGGTTTCAATCATTTGAAGTGCTTGTTCTTAAATTTGTACTTTCAGACATACATAGAAAACCCCTACTATCTCTTGCACCGTGTATAGACCCCCAGGACCCTACGCTGATTTTTTGTTCAAAGGTTTGCTCGTTTTCTTTTAGATCTTATTCAGACCCCAATTTTGATAAAGTGCTGCTTGTAGGAGATTTTAATATGTATGTAGATGATGCAAACGATGCCCTAGGACTATCATTTGTGGACTTAATACACTCTTTTGGGGTTAAACAAAACATCACCAGGCCAACTCATCGTTTTAATCACACAATAGACTTAATTATATCCCACGGAGCAGACGTCACTGATATAGATATTTTACCTCAGCGTGATGACATCACAGACCACTACCTCATACTGTACACACTACTGGTAGAGCAGATTAGCCGTGTTTCACCGTGTTATCAACTTGATAGGACTATTGTTCTGACCACTAAGGACAGATATATAAATAACCTGCCTGATTTATCTCAATTTCTCACTAACCCTATAAATGCTAATAATCTTGATTAAATGGCGAACAACATAGACCTTATCCTCACTAGCACATTAGACACTGTTGCCCCCACCCGGTTAAAAAAAGGTTAGGGAACAAACACCTGCAGTTTTTAGAATTGTGTATGAAGACAGTATGCTCAGCTACAGACAGGCGCTAAACACTGAACACCCGAGCAAAAACAACCAAAACAATCCCAGGTTCCTTTTTAGTAAAGGAGCTAAATTAACAACAAATCAGGTATCTGAAAAATGTATTCCATCACAGTTTAGTAGTAAGGACTTGATGAATTTCTACACTGAAAAGATTTATAGTATTAGAAAAACAATTGTGGCGGTCCAACCTCTGACAGCATCTCCTGACACAATCTCACCTAAAACTCCACAACTACACTGCTTTACATGTATAGGACAGGAAGAGCTGTATGATGTTATTACCAAAGCTAAATCAACAACATGTCAATTAGATCCCATTCCCACTCCCAGCTGGTGAGCCTTTTCTGAATATTATTAACTCCTCACTATCTTTAGGTCATTTTCCTAAACCCTTCAAATTAGCAGTTATTAGGCCTCTCATTAAGAAACCTAATTTGGATCCAAACACTATTGGATTTAGGTCTGGAGACTGGCTAGGCCATGCCAGAACCTTGATATGCTTCTTACAGAGCCACTCCTTGGTTATCCTGGCTGTGTGCTTCAGGTCATTGTCATGTCAGACCCAGCCTCGACCCATCTTCAATGCTCTAACTGAGAGAATTGGGGAGAATGAGGTTGTTCCCCAAAATCTCCCAATACATGGACCCGGTCATCCTCTCCTTAATACAGTGCAGTCGCCCTGTCCCATGTGCAGAAAAACAGCCCAAAGCATGATGCTACCACCCCCATGCTTCACAGTAGGGATGGGGTTCTTGGGACTGTACTCATCATTCTTCTTCCTCCAAACACGTTTAGTGGAATTATGTTCTATTTGGGTCTCATTTGACCACATGACTTTCTCCCATGACTCCTCTGGACCATCCTAATGGTCATTTGCAAACTTAAGACGTGCCTAAACATGTGCTGGTTTAAGCAGGGGGACCTTCCGTGCCATGCATGATTTCAAACCATGATGTCTTAGTGTATCACCAACAGTAACCTTGGAAACGGTGGTCCCAGCTCTTTTCAGGTCATTGACCAGCTCCTCCCGTGTAGTTCTGGGCCGATTTCTCACCTTCCTTAGGATCATTGATCATTAATAAATGTAGTGGAGATTTTAAAGGCAGACTAACAGGTCTTTGAGGGTCAGAATTCTAGCTGATAGACAGGTGTTCAAATACTTATTTGCAGCTGTATCATACAAATAAATAGTTAAAAAATCATACATTGTGATTTCTGGATTTTTTTTATTTAGATTATGTCACTCACAGTGGACCTACGATGACAATTTCAGACCGCTCCATGATTTTTAAGTGGGAGAACTTGCAAAATAGCAGGGTTTTCAAATACTTATTTTCCTCACTGTATCTCATCGAAACCAGACGATACAGATCAATTGGTTCGGATAACTGAGTGTGTTAAAGAATTAAAAGACTGGATTACTCATAACTTTCTATTATTCAATTCTGATAAGAAGGAGATTTTCCTCATCATGCAGAAAACCAGTACACAGAAGCTCCAGCATTTAAACCTGCATTTAGACGGATGTTCTGTAACTACTAGTTCAACATTATTTGATCTGGGAGTTATTTTAGACACCAACTTGTCTTTTAAAAATTATATCATCCATGTTACAAAAACAGCCTTTTTTCACCTTAGAAATATTGTTAAGCTAAGAAACATGTTATCTATATCTGATACAGAGAAGCTCGTCCATGCGTTCATGACTTCCAGGATGTAATGCATTACTAGGTGGATGAACTGCATCATTAATTAAAAAAAGCTACAGTTAGTCCAGAATGCAGCAGCCAGAGTTCTCACAAGGTTGAGAAAATATGTTCATATAACCCCAATCTTATCATCCATACACTGGCTACCTGTTTCTAAATTTCGAATTGACTACAAACTACTGCTTCTTACCTTCAGTGTAGTACAGTGGTTTAGCTCTCAATTATCTTTTCATTCTTCTATCACGCTACAATCCGTCACGCTCCTTGAGATATCAAAACTTCGGACTTCTAGTAGTTCCTAGAATAGCAAAGTCCACTAAAGGCAGTAGAGCATTCTCACATTTAGCTCTTAAACTTTGGAATAGTCTTCCTTTGGAATAATCTTTCAGTGCTCAGACACACTCTCCCAGTTTAAGTGCAGATTAAAAACTTATCCCTTTAGCAACACCTAGACATAACACACATCACATCATAACCTTGTGCTCCAGTACATTTGATCACATGCACATTATCAACTTGTGCTGTTAATACCATGAACAGCAACTATGCTAAATCCTCTCCACTTCTCTTTCTCTACCATCCCGAGGCATCCAGCTTCAGTCACCTTATGAAGAGTGAATAAAAGTGGCCCTTAAAAGAAGTAGATGACAACCTCACAAACATCCCGAACCATCTAGAGATTTACCAGCGCCAATTGGAGTTTTGACATTGGACCTCTTTGAGTGTTGAAAGGCTCTGGCATGGAGAAGTTGGTGTTGGATCTATGATGATCGCAAATGTTGAGCTATTTTATGAGTTGCTCAGTAGCTTCTAGGTGTATAACCACAAATGACTGTAAAAGACTGTAGAAAGATCATTACTCATAATCTTACAATTCAGTACTCATGTTAGTTTTTACTGTCCTGTGTTTCTGTACTGTTTAAAGACTATAATCACACTCTTGATGTCACTTTAATGAGGATGAGTTCCCCTTTTAAGTCTGGTTCCTCTTAAGGTTTCATCCTCAGAACATCTAAGGGAGTTTTTCCTTGCCACAGTTGCCATGGCTGCTCACCAGGGATAAATACACACCTTTTACTTTAACTGTTAAATTCTGTAAAGCTGCTTTTCCATGTAGTGAAGATGACTTCACGAAGGGCATCCACAGTCTGGAACTGAGGTCACTTTTTCTAAACTTCCCTTGCCATCCACAAACATGCAGGATGGTCCAGAAGTGCAGCATTATCGTCCTGGTAGAGGTCCTTTGTCAGGCGGGTGTTGTGGACTACAGCATTGTCCTGTTGAAAAACCCAGTCATTAGCACACACACGAGGGAACGTTAGTCAAGAGGGATGCCTGCTACAACATGTCCACATAGCCAGCCGCTGTTTGATGCCCTTGCATAACCTGAAGCTGTTTTCCCATTGATAGAAAAAGCACCCCCAGATCATGATGGAGCCTCCTCCACTGTGCCGTGTAGAAAACAATCTCCAGTGGGATCTCCTGGTCATGTCAATTTTTTGTTTTTTTTAAGCTCTTCTCTCTTATGGTTATCGTCAGCATCAGCAAGTGCCTTAATTTGGGTCGAGGATCAGCCTGGTTTCACAGACAGCATGTCTGATCCTCCGGCTCAGTGAAGGTGAAGTTTTTTTGGGTTTTAGGATTTTTAAAGAAATTTCCAACCTCTGCAGCAACGGAGTGTTGCGATAGCAATTGCTTCTGCGGTTTAACAATCCTGCCATTTTCTAAAACAGATAAGCCTTTTTGCCACCAGGAGAGCATGACAGTGTGACTGTCAGAAGGACAAGGACATTTAAGCCATATTTTTTGCACATATTTTTTATTTAAAAGGCTATGGTCCTAAACTTTTGACCAGCTGATGAACAGCCTGTTTAAGTTTAGATGCAGTTTTCAATAAATTGCTCTTGTTTGTTCTTTTGCCATTTTTAAGCAGTTCTTACAACCTGGTTATGATCCACAAGCACACACAAAACTATGTTTTTTATAACACATGGCCCTTGTAAAGCTGCATCAAAGACAAATCCCAGAAAGAGGAATATATTTATAATTATGTTCCAATTACATAAAGCAATAGCCCATACAAATGTTTTCTATAATTTTTTTTTATTAGTTTCATCTATAAATGAGATTATTCAGACCTGCCATTAAATTACAAGCCTTCAATCATTTAAAAATGAATGCTGACTGGAGTAGTGTAATGGAATGCTTAAAGGGCTGGAATGGTAAACAGAAGCGCTATGTTTTCAGATGCTGCACTGCTGAAGCTTCTTATCGGCCTGCTTCAGGGAGATCCAGGTGTTGAGCATGGAGGCACGAAGTTTAGCCCACACCAAGTGATCAGTCAGACCCAGGATCTGAGCAGCATGTTGAGCAGCCGAGTCTGGAGACAGAACCGTAGAACAGCCCAAACCTGAAGGAGAGTAAAAATAAAATAATTAACGGGTGGAGGAGTAATTTGCCATTTGGGAGAGGCACTTTGCACTGGGAAAAACAAGACATACATAAACAAAACCAACGCCTAAATCCAAGCCTTAAAAATGTATTATATGTACCAGAAAGAGAGTAAGCAGGTGACTCAGTTCATACCACCCAAGTGTAGTGTAGCAACTTTTAAATGACTGAAAGAGCCAACAAACTAACAAATCGTACAGAGCACACTCATCTCCTTAATGGTGCACAGCAAAGGCACAATTCAGAAGAAATAAAAACCCAAAACGATTTGGCCACTACAAAGCACTTCACATAGTGGTAGGTTTTCCTCCTGTTGCCTAGCACTCTAATTTCTTTAAAATCTTCTCAAGTTCATATGCTTACACCTTTTTAATCCATCTAAATCATCCCGTTTATCCAATCAAATGTTGCAGACTTGGTGAAGGTATTGCATTATGATTGCAATATTTAGCAAGCAGTAACAGGTGACTTTCACAGCAAAAACAATATTTGGAAATGCCTTCATTTAGATTTTTCTACATAGAAATAAAATACAGCACAATTACATTTTTAATTTGTGTACCAAAAATAGGAACTGTTCTTAGAAATGCTTACTAGGAGAGTAAATGTGTATTGATAGAAGCACACTAATATTTTTTTTGCTATTGTAGAGAAGGGCAGCTCTTAATATTTGACCATTTTGTGTGTAACACACATCCATCACTTAAGTAGAAATACAGATGCTATATTTTAAAATATTTTTTTAAATTATAGCATTATTAATTTACGCTGGTAACTGAAAGTCACATCATATTAATATTACAGACGGTTAATGAGGTGATACTGGAGAAACTGTACCTTTTCTAACTTTCATAGTGATTATGTAATCAGAGAATATCTGTTTTGGATGACAGTTTTCTATTAAATTATTTATTATGTCTGAAAGGCAAGTATTAACTGAGATTCAGGTTGTTTTTGTTGCATGTCTGTGAAGAGAAAGAGAGAGAGAGACAAGGTAGAGAGCGCCCTCTGTCAGTTTTCTTTATTTTACAAAAGCACTGAGTTTTGTTATAAGTGTATATAAGTAGGAAAGTGATGATTGTTCTTATCTGTACGCTCAAAAAAAGATAGTAACTGAAGTTCGTTTCTGAGTTACAAGGGAAAAAAAAAAAAAAAAAAAGGCCACAAAATGCGACGCCGCATTTGTCGACCCCGAAGGGTTAATTGCCAGATGTGCCCACCATGGCAGATTTTGGTGTTTGATTTAAGAGTTCATTAAACACCTTTATTGATTTAAAAATAAGAAAAAAGTTGTGGTGGAGTTTATTTATATCTGAGTACAGAAAGGATGTCGTGAATAATGTGTGGTGCGTTAAAGGTTTTAATTTCGCTACTGTTTGTTTTTAATTTTATTGATTACATTTATTTTGTGTTTTAAAGGGTTTTGCATTAATTAGATTTTTTTTATTTTTGACAAGTTTATATATATTTTTTATTTTATTTAAACCAAGCAGGCATTATATTTTGAACTGTTAAAAAAATATAAAAATAAACTTAACATTTGTGAAAATTAATAAAAACTGCATTATTAAAAAAAAATAAAAAATAAAAAATACAAAATTACAAGCAAGATTATGTTCATGCTTTTTCCCACCTATCTATACTGAAATTGAACCGAATTCAGACTTCAGGTATGTACAGAACCATGTATTTTAGTAATTAAAGTATTCAAGTGTGTAGTTCAGCTTCAGACCATTGGTAGAAACCTAAAGTCCTTGAAGGACTTGGAACAAAACCAGCAGATGAATCATTACCGCTAGGCATGCGTAAAGATGACCAGATGTCCTGAGCACCCCAGTCAGATGTAACAGGAGGACAGTTAATGACCGGGAAAACCGTGTTTCCGGACATCACTGGACCCAAACCGTTACTCCTCCCTGCGACAGCTACAAAAATGGTGGGAACACCATCACCTGAGGAAATAAAAGCATGTAAATATTGAGGGTACCAAGACCGATGTTTCAATGCGGTTCTAAACAAAACTAATTTCTCCACACATTCCTACCCTCGTATTCGGATTTGATGCGGAGTGTCTCGTCAGGGCCTTTGTGTGCAGAGGTGACTCGGAGATGGCAGGCGATGCCGTATGCGCTGCAAGCTTTCCGAATTCTCTCGCAGTGAGCCATGTCGGACGTAGAACCCATCAGTACGACGACTCTTCCACTCGCCTGCGGCTCCAGGAGCAGCTACAGGCAAAAACACGCAAGTTACAAACAGAATTCCAGCAAAGGAAGATTTTTTATCCTTTTTAGAATTGTGTTTGAGAACTTGCTTCAAGAGAAGCCTGCAATATCTTGTGTCCTGTGTTGATGCTAGAAGCGCAATTGGGTTTTCATGTCTGCAATCACATTTTCCATTCTGTTCTTTACCATGGTGAAGAGTTATTTTGGGCAATAGAAGGCAGCCATAATGCCTTATACACGAGTGGCTTCATTCAAACAGCTGAAAAGTGGTAAAAGGCAAATTTGAAATAATTGAAATTACAAATAAAAAATAAATAAATAAATGGAGAGATTACGGTAATTCAAATCACAGCTGTGGTGAAGGTGCATGCACCGACTACTTCACAAGGACATGTCTAGTGCAGACCTGCATGAATAAAATTATTTTTACACCAAAAAGCTCCATGCGTGATAGTCCTATCATGCACGAGTCTATCTAGGCATCCCAAAAAAAAAATCCCAGATTTAATGTTCCCTGTAATCCGAAACTCTGCGTGATGCATCCAGGTGGCCCCTGTGGTGGTTTTTTTTTTTATAGATTAACATCTAGAGGTAGAGCTGCACCTTCTTGGAGACCAGAGACATCTGGTTTTATTTCATCCCTTTTTTTTTGCAGAAGATAAATTGATTTGCTGTCTGTCTGAACCAATATAAAATATCTGAAATATCTGCACCATATTGAATTGCAAATAATCAGTTTTCATATCGCATAGTATTGAATCAAATCACGCTGCATCATAATAAGGGTAAATTGTAACCTAGTGTAGATGATGGTAGTGCAATAATGCTACTGCACCACATGCTGGAGCTATTGCAGTAACAAAATAGTACTTTATTATCAGTAGAAGGGGAAATCCATTCTGATTTGTAGACACAGAAATCTTCTCGAAAGAAATTAAAAATTTTTTTTTTTTTATAGATTAACATCTAGAGGTAGAGCTGCACCTTCTTGGAGACCAGAGACATCTGGTTTTATTTCATCCCTTTTTTTTTTGCAGAAAATACATTGATTTGCTGTCTGTCTGAACCAATATAAAATATCTGAAATATCTGCACCATATTGAATTGCAAAATAATCAGTTTTCATATCGCATAGTATTAAATCAAATCACGCTGCATCATAATAAGGGTAAATTGTAACCTAGTGTAGGTGATGGTAGTGCAATAATGCTACTGCACCACATGCTGGAGCTATTGCAGTAACAAAATAGTTACTTTATTATCAGTAGAAGGGGAAATCCATTCTGATTTGTAGACACAGAAATCTTATCGAAAGAAATGATTAAAAAAAAAAAAAAAAAAAACTGAGCTGAGGTTCACAAGGACTCTTGTGAAAGCTACAGATTTGTAAAGGTTAAGAAGGACAAGTACACAGAGGCATGATAGGAAGAGTTAACAAGTGCAAATGGGCAAATTGTGCAATTCCAGCCAGCTAAATGTAAATGTTTAACAACCTAAGTGCATCGATTTTTAACTGCGTGTCTGATCTATAAATGGGAAATTTCTACGACATGTGGCAGGTGACTATGGAGGGGTTCTATGGCCAAACAGCCTATGTGCTCCATAAGAGCAGAAGTAACAAAAAGAGGATAAATTAAAAGGCTAGGAACAGCAGCATAAAAGTACATAATGGAAAGCTGTGTGTACCTGCACTCTTTCAGCCACCCATTCAAAGTTTTTCTTGACCATCTGCATAGCTTCAGGTGTGACCTCTTTCAAGTCACGATAAACCTGCAAAGAGGAACGAGACACACCGTAAGTTTCTGGACAAAGTAATAGTTTCTAGCAAAACTGAACTGTTTCTGTATTAAAGTGCAGCCCAAATGTTCACATGAAGGACATAAATTACATGAACACTACTAACTGCTAAGCTGGTTCTGCACCATTACATGCGGTTTTATCTCGACATCCTTCTAATTTGCTGAAATACTGATTATATTGAATAGTAAACGAAGCAAAGTGATGGACACACAAGGATCACTAAGAACATGAAACTTGCCTGTTTGTCTTTCTGTTGGCTTCGATCCCCAGCTGGCCATAATCTCCAGGAGTCGTTGTCAATCACATCAGCCAGGGTAACTTCTTTAGTGGTCACGTTCACACCAAACTCGATCTAAACGCATCGACAAGATTCGTCTATGCTACGAGTAAATACTTCACTAATGATCAGCGATGATGGCAAAGGACAATGAAATGTTTGGCACAACACTACACTGCTTCAAAATACAACCCAGTCCAGTGTCTTAAAGTACCTTCATATCGACCAGGGTGCAGTTCTGGGTGGCCCAGGCCTTCTCCAGGACCTCAAAGATGGCCACTGTGCTCTTACTCATAATGTCTACCTCACAGCGGCCAATCGACAATCCTGCCAGCTCTAATTTAGCTGCTATTAACTGCTCCTCAGACCACTGTGGGTCATTATTGGCGTCATCCTGAGAGGAAACAAAAGACGAAGGCACGTGAACTCACATTCCAATTACAATAAACTTAAAGATAGAAATACTGATTATGGATCATCTGAAAGATTCTAACTACTGCTTATCTGAGAGACAATCAGCAAACTCACTCAACACTCCAGTGATGGTTCAGCCCAATCATTTACTTTCACTATAAAGTGGTTCTCTAATAAGCATGAGCCAATATATTGAACAGACCACAGCTAACTGAATGATCAGATTTAGGCACATAAGGTCAGGTACCCACCTTGAAGAACATCTCCATTTTCAATGGTGAGAAGCGATAGCCTTCTTTGACGCCTGGATTCCTTTTAAGGAAGGAACCTGTGGCGATGCGTCTACACACCCACTCGATGGGGATCATCTCACAGTGGCTGGCGATGAACGCCGTCTCCGAATGCTGCTTCACGAACGCGGTCTTTATTCCTGACAGGAAAAAAATTATAAAAGCAAAGTAATGGAATAAAGAAATTGTTGTTGCTTGTGGCGCAATAAAATGCCACGATGCGAGTGGGCTGATACATAATCAAGTATAGAATTGGGGATTTTTGTTTCTCTTTATCATATCTTATCGCCATGTCAACTTCTATGGTAATTTTCATGTCGAAAGCTTAGTTTTGTTAAACAATTTAATAGAAATTTTTAAATAAAGATGTTCAAGATGACTTCTCTAAAAACTTTAATACTTCGTTTGGGATAATTTGCTTAAAAACCTATAAGAGTGTGAACAGAGCAGAACAATTTCCTCCAAGGGCTAGAAGTATTACACTTCATTACACTATTTTTTAATTTCACCAAATAGTCAGGAAAAACAAAAAAACATCAAGGTGGGTTAGCCATTACAGATAAAGCGTCAATATCTAAAGGCTGAATGGTGAGCATAAACGGGCAGCGTAAAATCAAATTCTATTTAACTCAAGAAAGCACATGAGTCACAAGGCAACGATTTAACTAATCGAGCGTTCTCCTGATCCACAGAGACTACAATTAAATTATTCCAATTAACTAATGATGAGTTAAAGGAAGATGATTTTGAATTATTCAAGTCACTGAGCGTTTCATGTTGCGTTTAAACATGTAAAGGTTTTTTTTTTAATGGAAACTGAATAAAATAAAAAAGTATGCTGCTGTACGTCACCACGACTTCAAGGAAACAACCTGTAGAAAGGAAACCTTTCAACATTGATACAAAGGACTTTTTCAGACTTCACATTGCAACTAGTGTTACCTGGTTACATCAGGCACATGCCCAACATCAAAATAATGTAATTACAAGTTAAAAGCTTCAATAAAGCAATAGTTCACACTTTAAACAGTCTCACCAGCTTCTTGCAGGAGCTTGAAGACACAACTGGTGGTCTTGTTGGAGATCGCTGCCTTGCCCTCCATTTGGTCTTTCCTCACTGCATTTCCCGCTGTGATCTGGTCTTTGGACTGAACCAGAACATGGCCGGTCATGTCCGGAAGCTCAAAGATCTGCTTGGTCTTGCCCTCGCTGAGCTTCTTACCAAGTTTCAGGTCTAATAAGTGGTAGAAGAAAGTACAACAAAGCAACAAGTTCTCATTAAATGATGAATAGTTCCATAGGCTGGAGATTCCCTTGAAATTATGTGATTCCCCTGTTCCATAATTCAAAAATCCCTTTAAATAATTTTGTCAAATATATAATGTATCAAGACACCAATCATGGACACAAAACATCTTTTACAAAATTTTTTATAAGCCTCTCAGTTTAATTTGCTGTGTAATAAAAGTTCAAATAAACCCTTAATTGAATGAATAAAAAATAAGTGGCTCTAAAATACATTTTGTAGTTATGTAGGCATAATTAACATGTCAGTAATGTTTGCTACAAAAGGTCTTACACAGTAAATGCTTTTGAGAAAATATGAATCATCAATGAGATAATTGCACTTGTTGCAATTTATGCTTGATAAGAAATAAATTGTATAAATTGTAAATATGTATTTATGTCTCATTATTCTCGAAATTCAAATGTACTGAATCACAAACAAGCAAGAGAGGAACCAATTTTTTTTTACAATGAAATAAACAGGAGTTGGATGTGGCTAGATTACATGCTGCAACATGCACAGGATTTGCATGTTCTCAGGGAATAAAAAGCAGGAAGACACTAATCAACTAGCACAAGAACTGAACAAGACCTAACTCCCCGAAAAAAATATTGCACTGCAGTAAATCTAGGGCACCAGTGTAGATTTATTCATTCATAGAGACTCAAAGCACTTTTTGTATGTCGCTGTGGTCAAGTGCGTCTGCTAATTACCATAAATGTAAAGTGATCAAGCTATATCTTTAGTAGAATTACTACTGCATGTGAACGTGATCAATCCTTTCAAATGTTACACAAGTGTTTCCTTGGCACTCTGAAATGAATCTCACGAGCGACAGTCCGTGCGGTCTTAATGGTGGATTTAAGGTTCTAATTAACTTTTTATTTAATTTATTCAAATCAGTGATGTACATTACTGTGTAGAAGATACAAAAGATAATGGTTTTTTAGGTGTTAGTTTCTAATGGTGCAGAATGACAATGTAGGGGGGGGGTTTAGGAAATAATTTTAAGTAAGGAAGGAAGCAGACTTTTTGGGAAGGAAGGAAATACTTTGTAGCATTGCTCGAATTGAGGTTAGGGGGGCTGGGGGGGATCCAGGACCCCCATATCAAATCACATTTTATTTGTCACATACACATACATACAGGGTACGACATGCAGTAAAATGCTTTGCAGTGAAACTCCTATCAAGAAAAAAAAAAATAGACTTAGGAGGGGGTCCCACTGCTTTTTAGGGAGGATGGAAACTTTTTAAAAAGGAAACAGACTTTTTAGTTGTCAGGTTATTTTTACATAAATACTTCCTTATGACACTGAGACAGACGCAAGCAAGCAAGCAAGCAAGCAAGCAAACACACACACAGACACACACACACAGACACACACAGACACACACACACACACACACACACACACACACACTCTCTCTCTCATCAATGCAATCTCCAGACAACTACATACCTGCTGTCGACGCCATGTCTTTTACAACTCTGTTCTCCTGCAAAAAATAAAAATAAGCTCATGAGTCCCAGACACCATTATGATCATCATGCACAATGTTACAGATGAAGCTGATCTACCTGCAGGTCGAGAGCTGGAGATCTGAATGAAGGCAACACGCGAGAGGGAAGAAGGTCGACACGAGTTACGACACTTTATAAGGCAGTGACGCCATCTTCACCACGTGGAAATGTCTCGTGTCCTGCTCAGTTTTTCATATCACACATTGATTTCACTCTCTGCACATTCTCCTAAATATATCTGAGTAGTTCGTTCCAAGCTTATATTTATTTATTTTTCTCCAAACTAATTAAATTTGCACGATTATTTCCATTGTCAATACAGAAACGGTTTCGTACTTAGTTTTTTTGTTTTCAGGCGCCCAGAAACGTAGATAATTTGTAACTATTTGAACCCCTCCCCTTTTCAGGAGTTGGTACATTCCAGTTTAAGCGTCCGCATGAGGCAACACGTGGTTGGACTGGGAGATTATTGGGGCAGCGTGGGGAGTGAAAAGTTTTTGTAGATCTGGGTGGATTTATTTGGACTTGTGTTGACCATGGAGTTTGAGGAATCAGGGATCGGGGAGGAATGTGGGGTTTTTGGGTGCGTTGCTGCAGGCGAGTGGCCAACACAACTAGAGGTGGCACAGATTCTAACTCTGGGGCTTGTAGCTTTGCAGCACAGGTAAGAGAAGAGTTTACACTCCTGATGCATGTGTCCCCGCACTTCTTCTTTCTATTCATTCAAACTAGAACAGACCTGATGCTTTAGTTGATCCCAGCAAACGTTTACACATGTCAGATGACTCCCCCTGAGTTTGAGGTGCCAATACTTTAGAACGTCCCCATAATTGAAATCTCATGTGCAAGTCTCCAGTGCATGTGGTCTTACGATTTAAGCTCTAACAGCCCTGGGACTAAAGTCTGTGAACTTGATTTAGTTTCAGTTTAAAGGGTGTAAAGCCTTTAACATTTTGGTTCAAGCAAACTAAAAAGGACATATAAGCCTTAAACACTAATTATTATTTTTTATTAAAAAAATATAGCTTAGTATGGCTATGAAATCAGAGATCCTTAACTTATGGGTTAAATGAATGAAACCCAAAGTAACATTTCTCACATTCTTGCACACCAGTCAAGGTTTCACATTTTCTTAACATTACATTTACAAATAAATCAGGTGTGTATCAGGTCAGATACGTGAAAATCAACAAGACATCTTATTGGAAATTTATCCTCACTTTTGGTTGGTGTGATACATCCCTGAGCTAAAACATTGGGCCCGGGTTAATACTTGACTAATTTCTTTGCGTAAATATCCAGATTTGGCTGTGATTTTAGCAAAACTCTATTTATTCTTATGTAGAAGTGAAAGATTAGCCTAGATATGACCATTACATTTCATCTCACATGCCAAAACCACATTGTCTATCTGACAGTTTTCAGAAGGAACCTTTAATTAGGAGAACTTTGTTAAAACCACACACCGTCATCCTGACTGTTGTCAAATGCCGCATCCCAAAACTTCTACTGTATGTTCGAACATTTTTATCTTCAGGTTGGTTTCTAATCTACATGAGAGGGTTTTAAAATGTAAATGGTGTTTGTAATAGGAAAATACATTGCCTGTTCAAGAAAAAAGTCACCACCTGGAAGAGCCTCCCATTGGATAATTACTGCATGGGTGATTATGTTTCAACTGGCAACAAGTTATTTGCCTAACTAATGCAGTGAGTAGCTTCTAATTTTTTTAAAAACCATGTCGGAAGACACATCCTATGGTCATGGAAAAGATGTTAATCTGTTTCGGAAAGGTCAAATTATTGGCATGCATCAAGCAAAGAAAACATCTAAGGAGATTGATGAAAATTGGGTTAACAACTGTTCAACGCAATTATTACAAACTGGGAGGGTAGTGGGGAACCATCGTCTTCGAGGAAGAAATGGGATCGGAAAAAAATCTTGAATAATCGTGATCGGCGACCACTTAAACTTTTGGTGGAATCAAATCGTTAAAAAAACAAAAGAACTTACAGTTATGTTTAATAGTGAAAGTAAAAGCATTTCCACATACACAATGCGAAGGGAACTCAAGGGATTTAGACTAAACAGCTGTGTAGCCCTAAGAAAAATACTTTTCAGTGAGGCTAGTTGGAATAAACGCTTCCATTTGCTAGGGAGAATAAAGATTGCATTAAAGAAGGTCATGCGGTCTGCTGAGTCCAGATTTACCCTGTTTTAGAGTGATGGGCACCTAAGGGTATAAAGAGAGGTGGATGATGTACCTACTGCACAAGCCTGTGGGGGCAGTGCTATGATCCGAGGTTGTTGCAGTTGGTCAGGTCTCGGTTCAGCAACATTATGTGCCCAAAGAATGAGGTCAGCTGACTACCTGAATATACTGAATGACCAGGTTGTTCCATCAATGGATTTACTTTCTTCCTCTGATGGCATGGGAATATTCCAAGCTGACACTGCAAGGATTCCTCTGGCTCAAATTGTGAAAGAGTGGTTCAGGAAGCATGAGAGATCATTTTCACACATGGATCGGCCACCAAGTCTAGACTTTAACCTCATTGAGAATCTTTGCAATGTGCTGGAGAAGACTTTGCACAGCAGTCTGACTCTCCCATCATCAATACAAGATTTTGGTAAAAAAAATGACTGCAACTCTGGACAAAAATTAATGTGGTGACATTGCAGAAGCTTATCGAAAAGATGCCACGCCGAATGCGTTCTGTAATCAAAGCTAAAGGCGGTTGAAATGAAATATTAGTGTGTAATTTTTTTAATTTAGTCTTGGTACTAAGTGAGTACCATTTCTTGGTATTAAGTGATGGTCATATTTCTAGAAATTAACAAACACCCTATCTGTAAACCAGTGACCCATCTTGTGGTCATGACCTCTAGTTTGAGGACCCCATGGATTGCTGAGTGGTCATTGTACTGAAGTGTCATATCAGCTTACCAGGTTATCATTCGTGTTGGCCATAGAGCACACAGAGCTGATTTCCATAATTGGAATGTATTGATCTGGCTCCTCCTTGAATTGATAGTCAATGTGCTCAGACCAGTCTGTGCTGCTGTCTTCGTCATCCACACACTCCTGAAACCTTTTACTGAAAACGTTGTAATCTGGAAACACAAGATTTAGGGAATCGAAAGAAGTTCATATCAAGTCACGGGTTTCATTGTGAAATGTATGATCATACATAAGACCTTTTGTAGACATAATCAATAGTCTAACTTCAATTGATCTAACAGGCAATTTTTTTTTCTTTTCTAATCTTAAAAGACATTGTGACTTTCAAGTCATCACATTTTTCTTATTCAACTAACCCTAGTTATTTGTGTTAAGACGTTGGTCACGTGATTTCTGTCAAATTAAAAATTATTAAAATTGTTTAAAAAAAATGTAAAGGTTAATGAACCTTCATCTGTAGCCTTCCGCTTTTTTCCTCTTAACCCGGGAGGTTCTATTTCTGTGAATGTTGTCTCCGAATCACCTGTGGACACACACACACACACACACACAATATATTTTCTGCACAGTTGAGCAGACTTGGACATATCCATCCAATTCAGTCCTCCTCCATACATACCTGCTGTGACCGAATGACTGGACAAAGGCCTTTCCTCATATCTTGTCCGGGCACCATCTTTTGACCTCAACACCATGCCTTTTAACCGATCCTCTGTTTCATATTCTACCTCAGCGAGTTCCTCTGGCCTCAAAATGCCATCTGCTCTAGCCTCGTTTTGGAAGGCTCTCGTGACAGTGCCTGGAGACCTTCTAAAAAAGGCATCGTCCATGGCCCGCTGATCGTATTCGACAGCAATGACGTCACTATGCTCATGTCCAGGCATTTCACAAATTGAATGCTCCTCCAATGTGGGAGGACTGAAAATTCCAGAGTTTCTGTACAGGCCTCGGACTGGCTGGGACAAAATGCTGTCTAGCTGCTCGTAGAACTTCATGATGCGTCGAGTATCTCCAATATCAGCCTTGCCCCTCTGCAAGGAGCGGTACAAATATTTCAGGTTCTTGTATTTGGTGCGACACTGCTTCCAGTCCCTCTCCACACCCTGCTGAAGGAGCCGGCGCGAGATCTGCACAAACACATCCTTGTTTCGGGTCGAGCCTTGCAGCTGTTGTTGGATTCTCTCCTCGGACCAGATATTGAGCAGTGCCGCCACTTCCTCCTCAGACCAGTTCCGGCCTGAGTCGTGGACTGTGATCACGTTTTCCTCATCTGATGGCTTTCTGGTCACTGGAGATATGGCTGACCCTGTATTAGAAGATCGTGGATTTGTATAATTGCAAACATTTTCACCTAGTAAATCAGTTGTCTGAGTTTTTGTTCAGACGACACACCTGTATCTTTTGTAATAAGATGTTGAGAACCGTCATTTATTATCGTTTGCATATCTGCCCGACGTGAATCTTTGATGAAATGAGAAGTGGCAAATGCAAACGAGAAAGCAATTATATGCCAAATTTGAAATCGGTCTTGGGTAAGATAAAAAAAAAAAACACATCATTTACCAACCCTAGCATATGTGTATTCTCTTACCGTCATCAATCTTAATGTAGTGAGATTCTCCTGACTCTTTTCTCGCAACTGCCTGATCTCCTTCTGCCCCCTTTCTCGGAGAATCCTCCTCCTCATCATCTAGAAAGTCCTCAATCTCCTTGCCCTGCAAGATTGCGTCGACCTCCGCGAAGAAGCGCATAGGTCGACCTTGGCTCTTGCTGACCTTGTAGTCATATTTGAGGTTCTTGTATTTGGTGCGACACTGTCTCCAGTCTCGCACAACTCCATGCTGGAGTTCCAGACGGCGGGCCATCTCCTGGAAAATCGCTTTGTTTCGGTGGGTGCTCTGTAGCCGCATTTGCATTTCCCGGTCAGACCAGATATTAAGAAGAGCTCGAATCTCTTTATCAGACCAGTGTCTCCCTCCCTCCATCCCAGTGAGAGTAACAAAATGTTGATCACTTCCTGTATGGAAAAAAAAATGAGCAAAATGAATAAATACTTGAATTAGCACAGGAATTAGACTTGGTCTAGATATTTGCACACAGGGGGCACAATTTTTCTTTGGAGATTACTTGGATCTCTCAAACCACTTCTAAAGGGTGAATACAATGAATAGATTCACATGTTGTTTGCCTAGCTAATGGATAAAGGCGATGCTTCAACAGCAGAGATTCAGGTGACGTGTTTAAACTGTCAGGTGTACGCAGTTACTTTAATACCAAGTGTAAACAATGTGCGTTTGGAGCTTAAACTTTTATTCATCCTCTATTCTGTTTTTCTATATGAGCTTCTATGATAAAAGAAGCTAAACCCCTACTGGCCTGAGTAATTATTCTGAAATCTTGTATAAGTGGAAAAAACTTGATTTAAGGTTCCGCTTTTTCCCGCTGAGTTGTTAACTGTTAAAACAACGACGGTTCTGTAGTTGGGTTAAAAAGATGTTTTAGGGCTTTCAATATCCGGTGCTTTTTTAATTCTTAGTTTTAATTAGTTTGGTTTTCTGTTATTAACTTAACAGCAAAGTATTTATTTATTGTATTTTTTTTTTATTGATTTAAAGTATAAAGTTTCGGGAAAATAATTGTTAAAATGTAAAGAGAAAAGTTTAACATATCTGAATCAGTTGAGTTTTGGCGGATGTTTACCTTCTGGAAAGTTGCTTAGAGAAGCATTGCCTTGTCTTCTGTTGGATGGACTGGCTTGTTCTCCGTCCATATCGTATGACCTTTGGCCTATCGAAGCACACTCCATCGACGTCCTGGCGGCTGGAGGTCTCCATTCGGGTAGTGCCATTGCTCTGCTTTGTGCCTGGCAGCTTAGCCAATCCCTGTGCACACCCAACTCGCTTAGGCGGCTCGAGATGGCCTCATACTTGGCCTTGGTCTCAGTCTCGTCCCAGGCTTCTCTTTCCCTCCACACCACGAGTAAAGCCCTAACCTCTTCCCCTCCCCAGTGATCACTTGGTCCTCTATGACTTTCTTCTTCCACTCTGCCTGCTTTCTGCTCTAAAGCTTCCATGCTTTTGTAGCTCAGAAATGGCTTCTGTTGAATTTCTGCTTCTCCTTTTTTCTCTCCCTCCCCCTTTGCCTTAAGCTCAGTGTCCTAGGCAACCAGACAGTTGAGCCAGTTAGGAACGGTCATGTGACTGAGAGCGGCTTTGTGACTGGCTTAAGCTGAAGGGGGAAGGGGGTGCGGAAATGTGAGAAGTGGCTTGGCACACAAAGCTGCAGCTGCAGCAAGAACCGCAGCTAATACGCGAAACGACAAAAGTGTGTGTGTGTGTGTGTGTATGCCAGGGTGATTTTTAAATTTTTTTTCCTCACAAATTTTAGGGCCGTGTGGAGTGTTTCTGTGTCATAGGCAGTTTGTTTCGTTCTGCTCCACCAAAACATTTTTCTACACCGTTCTCTCTCTTCTGTCTCCCCCATTATCCTCCCTTTTTCTGTGGAAACGCACTTTACACACAAACCAGTTTGATCTGCCTCTGGGCTCGAAGCAAGGCAGCTGCAGTCATAAAACCAGGCTGGAAGATCATGCTTGTTTCATTTCGAAAGGTTTTTAATAGAGGCATGAAGGAGAGGGATTTTTTTTAACCTGTGTTTTTTTTTTATTTAATTTGTCAGCCATGCTGGGGCACGTTATTGCAACATTCCCTGAACTAAAATGAACACTTCTTTTCTCTCTCTCTCTCTCTCTCTTTCTCTCTCTCTCTTTTCAAAGAAATGCAAATATGGTTTAACGTTGACAACTATTGCTTTTTTTTTTTTCTTTTCTTAAAATGAAAGTATTCTAATAAAGTATTGTGTACTATTTTGAAATTATAAATTTATTGTTACATGCTATAATTGGAGAAATGACTTCGTATTTGTATTTAACCAGATCTGCACTACATTTTCTTCTCATGCATTAAACAGTACATTAAAAAAAAGCCTGGCGGACTGAAAACCTCAATGGTTTCAAAGCAGTTCGCACCTTCTTCTTCTTATTATTATGGCTTTTTCCATTAGGAGTCGCCACAGCGGATCCCCACACCCCACTGTCCTCCACGTCTGCCTCTTCCAAACCAACTATCTGCATTTCTTCCCTCACCACATACATAAACCTCTGTCTGACCTCTTCCCTGGTTCTCACACTACAGTCTTCTCCTTCAGTTTTTTATTTTCATCTAATTCTTCTTTCAGTCCTCACAATCCTCCACTTCTTCTTTACCTCCAAAACCATCCTACAGACCACCATCCAATGCTGTTTAGCTACACTGTCCCCTGCTAACACCTTACAGTCTCCAATCTCCTCCAGGTTGCATCTCCTACATAGAACATAGTCCACCTGTGTGCACCTTCCTCCACTCTTATACGTCACTCTATGATTTTCCTTCTTCTTAAAATAAGTATTTACCACTGCCATTTCCATCCTTTTAGCAAAATCTAACACATTCCTCTCTTTAAGGCTATACCTAACCCTTACCTCCTCATCACCTCTGGCATTACTTACATGCCAAAATGCATTAATATATATTAACATGGTGCTTTTATGTTTAATAAGGGGCCAGGAAAGTGCAGGCATTGTTACAAGTAATGGATCCAGTCCGCCCACCTACACCACCCTCAAGGTAATTTTTGGTTTAAAAATGTTAATTGTTCTTATTAAAAATTGAAAAAAGTCACATGTCTACATGAAGTAGTAAACCCTGAAACCCTAACAGAGAATCTCTGCAATGTTTTTCACACATTATTGTCAAAAATCTATTTATTTTCCCCCTTAATGTTTTTTTCCTTCTCTGTCCCCTTAGGGCATGGGTTTAGTGAGCACAGCTTTTAAACCAGAAGACATGCTGAAGCTGCGCTATGGTAACTTGGGGATTGGGCACACACGCTATTCCACAACAGGAATTTCTGAGCTACAAAACTGCCAGCCCTTTGTGGTGGAAACTCTGCATGGCAAGATTGCAGTGGCACACAATGGAGAACTTGTCAACGCTGCTGCACTACGTAAAAAGGCAGACCAATATCTTTTAATTTCATTGTTGACTATGCAGGACTTTTTAGGAGACAAAGGGGTCCGTGAGCCTGTTTCCAGACATTACATTCCATTAGTTATGAAACTGTTTATTCCTTATAAATGCAAGTGCAATGCGAGTTAATCAAATACTATAAGGATCTGACTTGTAGAATATAACAAACAATTCTATATGATATTACATCTATATATTCCGTGACATTTGCTGACGTTCACATTGTACGTTGTTTCGGAAACACCTCCTGTTAGCCCATGAGTTATCACTCAATAATAGGTTAGAAGAACAGTTTTTTGTTTTTTTTCCTCAGTCAAGAGCCACCGAGCTTTATATAAATGTATAGTGTTTAGAGTTTGTCAGTGAATAAATAACATAAGACACGTACGTATTTACTATTTTGTTAACTAAATATTTGCCCAAAAATTGTCACAATTTTTATCATTTCATGGTCAGGGGATTCAAGCATTCAAACTATTTTTCCGTTGTTTACTGTTAAAAACTTTAGTCACGTGGACATTAGAAATTGAATTGTTTCAGAGTTGGTTATTTAAAATATATATATAAATAATCTTTTTTTTTTGCAGTCACCACTGCCAACAAGCAGTTCCTGACCTTTAGAGCTAGTAATATTACACTGTTTCTTAAGGTCCTTAAAACTAATTTTTTTTCAAATGTTAAATCATGAGCAGGGAAATTTTGATGTACCAAAATAGGATTTTTATTTGTAATCTATTAATGATTTAAATACTTTGTTTTTTCTCAATAGGCAATTTTTTTTATTATTATTGCAATTAATTTATATTATTATTATAATTGCTTATTGCTTAATTGCTTTTTGTACTTGTTGGTAACCTGTTTTTTTATTATTTATTTATTTATTTATTTATTTATTCTATTAAATGTTCTTCATGAAGTAAACTAGTAAGTTCTATTTCCTACTTCATGAACAGGAGAACAAATTTGTATTTACGTCTTCTAGGTGCTGAGACATGGTGTAGGCCTTTCCACTAGTTCAGATAGCGAGCTTATCATGCAGCTGCTTTGTCTGACTCCGCCCATGGAGGAGGTCGACGCTCCTGATTGGGTAGCACGGTGAGTTCTCCATGTTCAAGGCAACCGGTGTTTAATGCTTTATGTTTAATTGTGCATGAAACTGTACACACTATTTTTGTTAGTTGAAACACAACAACTTATACTGCAATGTGTGAAATATTCTGGTACAATCATAATTTTTGATGTTTTGGATAATTCCAGCATTAAGAACTTAATGACAGAGACACCAACATCATACTCGCTGCTAATAATGCACAAAGACGTGATCTACGCCGTGCGAGACCCGTACGGCAACAGACCTCTGAGTATCGGACGACTGGTGCCCATCTCTAAACTACACAGCTCCGGTACGGAATAATACATAAACATGACTTAACTCAAGTTTAAACATCAGAACGAAGCCTTTTTAATTTGCTACTCTTAAAATTCTGACTACTAAATGCTTACTGTTTAGAACAGCTCATCTACACCACATGAAACATCTTTCTATGTTCCTCAGGAGGTGAAGAAACGGACACAGAAGGTTGGGTCGTCTCCTCCGAGTCCTGCAGCTTCCAGTCCATTGGTGCCAAGTGAGACTTTAAAACATGACACTTTGTAAATGGGAAACACTTCGTACAGCAGGTGGACCCTTCCCATGTCTCTGTCTTCAGGTATTATCGTGAAGTCCAGCCTGGAGAAATAGTTCAGATCTCCAAAAACGGAATCAAGAGCCTGAACATAATCCCCCGTCCCGAGGGAGACCCACCAGCCTTCTGTATATTTGAGTACGTCTACTTCGCAAGGCCAGACTCCATATTCGAAGGCAAGTGCATCATTATATTCTAAAGACGATGATCGAGTGCCATGAAATTAAATGTCACTTCGCAGGTGCTAAAAATGTCGCTTTAATATTTGAAAAATGAACAATTTAAGGAAATGTTCCGAATGACAAATTTATAAATATTTTTTGAACATTTACATTTATTAAATATTTAAAAACAGTATCTCAATCATGCAACTGAGCAGCTATAGGGTCAAGTGCCTTGCTTGTGGGCCCTGGAGTGGTGGTGGCTGGGATTTAAACTCATAACCTCATGAACTCATGACCTTCAGATCCAATGTCCAATCCCTTAACCACTAAGCTACCAGCGCCCCATAATGGTGCTTAGTTTATCATCTTCTCATTAAAGCTTAATAATAAACATGATTTGTTAGTATACTACAGAGCTGTTTAATACTTGATGCTGATTTTTTATGTAATTAAAAAAAGTAAAACATATACAGTACAAATAAACCAAATAACAGAATGAATAGAATAATTCAATAGAAAAATGGAATAAAGAAATAAATAAAAATACCAACCTTTTTTGTTATTTATTACTGTAGAAAATACAATAAACACTGTATATTTCGGACTATAAACCGCTACTTTTTCCCCACGTTTGAACCCCATGGCTTTTAATTATTTTCGTGTTTTTCCCGGTTTCACAAACTTCAAGCCAAAAAACTGAGCGACATAACATTAGACCAATGAAATTTTCAAACGGAAACGAAAAAACGCACCTCACCTGTGTTTTGAGCTGCACGGCATCGGGAGAAAAAACTTTATTTTTAAACGCACGACGATGCCAAAAGATAAACTCCCAAAAGAGAAATGGGTGTGGAAGGAAGACAGTGAACAATGACTTACTCGGTCGGCTACTGTTTAGATACAAGCCGTTGTAGCGCGTTGAGTCTGGGTCAAGGGAAAGCTCACTAACTCCAGTTGCAACAGAAATCATATAAGCACAGACAGGTTTCCAAAACTCGTGCTTTTTTATTATTCTTGGCAACAGCATTATGAGTTAGTCAAAGAAACTGAGAAATCATCATCAGAATATAATAAGGACATATTCCTCGGTCTCCACACATGCAGTAATACTGGAAAAATGCAGTGGCAGGCTATTCCCAAAATACGGCTATGCTCCTAAAGGAAGCGCAACACATTTCACCCGTTACACCGTGTGTAATGTGTCTTTTGGTAAAGCCTGTGTAAAGCACATCAGTGTAGCTTGTAGACAGGTGTGGCTTATTTATGTTAACAATAAAAATATTTGTAAAATTCAGTGGGTGCGGCTTATATATGGGTGCGCTTTATAGTCCGGAAATTACGGTAGATACTGTAGATATGGATACTTGCTAAAAGGCCAGTTTCATTATGCTGATCACACATGCTATCTCTTTTTCTCTCTCTCTCTCTCTTTCTGACACTCTGCCCACGTCAATGGTTTATTTCGAACAACAAACCACTGACGAATGTCTTTAAATTGAAATAAAACCGCCAAAAATTGTTGAATCATAAGGAAGATTTTTCACGTTTTGCATCGTGGTCTCAACACCTCAAATGGGATGTATTTAATTATTAGCATCCCGTCGTACATAATTGCACTTATCACAGTTAATACACATCAAGACATTGTTTATTTGTTTCAAGGCATTTTTCAATTTGACCAGTTGACTCTGGATTTCTGTAAAAGCACTGAAACAGGCATACAGATTGTTTTCTACCTTCACAAGTAGTCGTATGAGAAGTATCAAAGACAATAATGATTTCTGTTCTACACTAGAGCTTAACACTCTTCTCATTTGCCGAATCTGTGGTGGTGTGTTACAGGTCAGATGGTATATACCGTCAGGCAGCGCTGTGGACGCCAGCTGGCCATCGAGGCCCCCACTGAGGCAGATGTGGTCAGTACAGTGCCTGAATCTGCTACTCCTGCTGCTTTAGGATATGCACAAATGGTAAGAGAGGGGCAATACTGTAGACGAGATATTAAATGCTGATATTAATTATACTGTATTACAACTATTGAATTCCGGAATTCTTTATAATCTAAGATGAAAAAGAAATTATTTAAAAGAAATTGCATTTTTCTTCATCTTATTCTTATTAAAGAAAAAAGAATGAGATTATCTTTGAATTAGGTTGTCTCATTAGGTAGTTTTTTTTTTGCACATTTTCTCCAAAGTTGATGTAACTAATGAACAAATATGTCATTTGTTGACTGTGAAAACGAATAAACCAGCACCTGATATTGTCGGAAATCCCACCAGGCCACATAAAAAGGACTTCAGCTCCCTGCTTAATCCTTTCCATGTTTGTATTTACGAGCCGTACCCTGCGGCATAACTTCAAAATCGTGCATTGCTCTGTCTCTTCAGTCTGGCCTGCCTTACATAGAAGTCCTGTGCAAAAACCGCTACGTCGGCAGGACCTTTATTCAACCTAACACTCGCTTGCGTCAGCTCGGGGTGGCTAAGAAATTTGGGGCGCTGACGGACAACTTCGCTGGCAAACGAGTAGTCCTCATTGATGATTCGATCGTGAGAGGAAACACCATCTCGCCCATCATTAAACTGCTCAAAGAGGCAGGAGCTACAGAGGTAGGATCTGTATAAGTGGTAAAGCGTAATGTATACAAAGTGTCTAATCTGACCTTTAATCACATTTAGTCAAGCCAAAAATCTCTAGTCCTTGATTCTTTGCTTCATTAAATAGGTCCACATTCGTGTGGCATCTCCTCCAATTCGGTTCCCCTGCTACATGGGCATCAACATTCCTACCAAAGAAGAGCTTATTGCTAACAAACCGGAGTTCAAAGACATTGCTAACTATATTGGTAAGTCAAAAAACATGGCCTACATGTATACATGTGGGCAAAACACATTGACAAAATATGAAGCTTTCAATGCTTCTAAAAAACAACAAATCATTGATCAGAAAATAAGCAGTAAAACAAGTGCAGTTCGAAGACTCCGCTATGCCACTATTGTCTCGTTTACTTTTGCTGCAGTGAATTGTTGGGAGGAAAATTTTAAAACAGAAATTTACTTCAAGTCTCAAAATCATCAAGACGATTATAATGTTATTTTACGATCAACATTGACTGGAACAAAATGTGGCTTTTTTTTTTTTCCTTATAAAAAATCTGTCCACAAATTTATACACATGGCTTAAATATTGAAAGGAGTCGAAAATAATAATTAGTTACTTTATATGTTGGCCATTAAAACATTTGGCCCATTGTTTTTCCCCCACTAGTGTATAATGCAAAAAAAAAAAAAAAAAAAAAATTGTATTGTTCTTAATGTTTGTTTATTCTATAAACTGTATGCTCAATTTTATTCATTTAAAATTAAATATACAATTGGTTTTACCTTTAATTAAATACATTTGCAATGCAAACCTTCTTTTTTTTTTTTAAATAAAGTTGCATGTAAAAATATTAATTTACAAAATAGAATTTTCTTTTCATTTATTTTTTATGGATTTCTCCCTTAATTTGGTCAATATTTAGCTAAACCCTGCTAAACGACAGATACAAAAAAAAAATTGTATTGTTCTTAATTTTTGTTTTTTCTATAAACTGTATGCTCAATTTTATTCATTTAAAATTGAATACACAATTGGTTTTACCTTTAATTATATACATTAGCAATGCAAAACTTTTTTTTAATTTATTATAAAAAGTTGCATGTAAAAATATATATTTACAAAATAAAATTTTTACTTTTTTTTTTCATTTTTTTATGGATTTCTCCCTTAATTTGGTCAATATTTAGCTAAACCCTGCTAAACGACAGATACAGATTAAACTGGGGAGGGTAAAGTCCAATATGCTTCTGCTCAGCCAATGAACCTTTTGCTGCCTATATAGAAGTATATATGTTTTAAAATAGAGTTGTGATTGGTTAGTGCCAGAGAAAGAGAAAGAAGGAATTACATCCCTCACACCCACCCCATGGTCAGTTTTGCATTATCTGGTTTTGAACTTTTTACAAGCGTAAAATAAATGCTTTTGTCATGCTAAGTGTTCCTTTTGTGGATGTTCTGTTGTGTAGGAGCCACCAGTGTGCGCTATCTCTCTGTTGAAGGCTTGGTGACTGCAGTGCAGAGTGGGATTGAGTCATATAAGAAGGAGCAGATCAGCTCAGGCAGCAAGGCCAGCACAAAACTGGGTCATTGTACCGCCTGCCTGACTGGCAAATACCCTGTCGAGCTGGAGTGGTGATGAAACACAAAGCAACACTACAGCCAACATTCCACCTTGTGGAAATTCAGCTTGTGACGAATGCTAAGCGTCGTAGGTCGATTAGATCTACTGTACTGGGAGGTTACATTGATTGCTGCATTCCTTTAATTATGGTTTATATTATCTCTCTCAAGGACATTACATTTACTCACCCTTTTGTATATTTGGAAACTTGATTTCTGTGTAGAGCTTTTCAGCAAATGTAAGCACTTTTTTTTTTTTTTTTGAAAGGTGAAAGTTTTTCACCTTTTCGTTGATGGACTTTGGTTCTCCTACCGTAGCTGAATGACTTATGACCATCTTGCTTCAGTGATGCATCAAAGTCCGAGCATTTCCATGTCAACCGTTTCATTATTTCTGTACCAGTAAACTTTCCGTTTGTGAGCATGTACACATGCCTTTTCTTGTGACCGAATAGCATTACGATAAATAACAATTCTGGATGACATTCCTTTGTTTCAAAGTCATTTCAAGTGTGCTGTTAAAAAATCCAGTGTAATAAAAAGAAAAAGCATTTTTCAATAAAACAGATTGTCCCGATCTAGAAGGTAAACTTATTTATTAAAATCAGGTACAATGAACACAAAACTATTTATTGTAGACAAAACATAAAAAAATCCATGTGAACAATTCGATTGTACAAGTTTTTAGAAGGATTTTAATTTAAAAGTAATTCTTAAAAGCACTGTCCTGTGGTTAGTTTAGTTTATATTGTCGAGTTTATCGTATTTGAGTGAAAAGTGCGGGACTACTACAGTGATCAAAAATAATAGATAACTCGATGCTGTCTTATGAGAAGCTCTTTCTTCTATAGGTTTTATCCTGGTTGAATATAATGAACTAGAAAATACAAATGCTAAGACTATAAAACAGATTATAACAAATAAGAGAGAAAGGATGTGCACACTCGGAACCTCATGAATGCAGCATTTCTATTTAGAACATGTTACTGAGAGTGTAGTACTGGTAATGGCTTCTGCAAACAGTGAGAAGCAAACAGGGAAGATATCATCACTGGACAGGGCCATACAGAAGTCGCCTTCTTGACATCCTGAAAGAAGAAGGGGGAAAAAATGTCCTTGTGCAATTAGACATGGAGTAATATGAAATGAAATCAGTCATAAGGAAACACTGCAGAGAACAGTGTGAACTGTGTGGGCCTTTACCTTGGAGAGGCTGAGGGACCACTTTCATCCCAGGACCTCATTGGTGACCTGGCTGTAAATACGAACAATACAAGTAAGCAGGGTTATCCTGTGTGATGTAACAAAATGTAGACATTGCAGTCTGTATATTACAACTTTCTAGTTCTGTGGCTTGACACTTTATATAATCAAATTGAACATTGTCCATTATGCTATAAGCTGCTTTCTCTTATACATGTTTGATAAAGGTCGACCGATTCATGTTTTGCGGATTAATGGGCACCGATTTTTGATTGCTGAAATCTATACGGTAGTTTTTCCGGGTTGCGTCTGGATACTGGTTAAAAGAGAGCGGCCTCTAGAGGCGAATCACCTTACCTTTTACCTTGTTTTGAAACACGAGACTGCACACTGTACCTCAATCATGTTAATTTATAGTGCATGAACTAAAGTTACAGATAAAATGAAACCTAAAATATATATATATATATATATATATATATATATATATAAATAAATTGGTAAATGTTTAAATTAACAAACAAACAATACTTAAGCATTTATTAACTTCAGCTAATATTACAAATGGTATCTTACTTTAAAGCTTTATTCTTTTCACATAAATCCAAACAGCCATGCTTAAAATGGCATTAAAATGAATGTTATTAAGATTAGTACTATTTTACATGGTGTTTTTTTTTTTTTAACCAGTATCCATTTAAAAACGATTTAATCAGTTATCAGGAAGTACGATCCAAACAAGCGATCAGTATCAGTAAAATCCACTAAATCGGTTGACCTCTAATGTTACACAATATGTAAGCATATAGACAAAAATATATACAGAGTGCATTAGTTTAAAAAGATCTTGACATATTCCTTCACATATGTAGAGTATCGAGGCCCGTGTTTGCCAAACATTTTCCAGTGGTGTACCCCCTCTCTCACACTTAAGCTAGATCACAAAGTATCATCAACGTGCACATGAAACACATTTAACTTTGTGAAATTAACTTTAATCAAACATTTGTATACATGTACATCAATTTCTAGATTATATTTAAGATAAAGGATTCGCCATTTCATGAGATGGATGCGCTTGACGTGATGTTCAGCTGAACCACAGAGAATGATAAGATGCTTGCAGGCCCTTCCTATTAAAGGGTTTCGGAATAAGGGTTTCTAAAGGCGTTATAAGTGACTTACTACTCCTGAGTTGTCTTAATTGTGTTCTGGAAAAAAAATTAACCACGGTTGGGATTAAGAAGCATGCTTTGTTTCTAAATGTTTGTGCAGAAATGCTGGTTTCATGCAGAATGATTTTGGGCATATAGAACACCGTGTATGCGACTAATTAACCGTTGTTTTATTAACTTTGCTTCGGTACCCATAAATAACGTGCAGCAATAAGGTGCACTTGCTCAACACATGGTAGGTAATTCGATAGGATGTCATGGATTTGACCTTTTATCGCACTGCCATTTTGCTGTTTATACACTAGAGGGAGCACACGTTTATTTTTTGCTTTTGAGAAATACATGCTCGGTTTGAATTAAGAATTGTGGTATAATTAAATTTATGAAATTATATTTTAGAATTTCGTTTGCATACCCCTCTGAGGTCCAGAGCAGTATTTTGATCTACACCCATTTAGACTCCTGCAAATCCCATCCCATGTTACATATCAGAAGTGATATTAAAACTAGGGCTGCAACAATTCATCGATAAAATCAGCAATAATCGATAATGAAACACGGTGTCAAATGTTAGCATTAGCACTTATGCAAACTTATGCAAAACTATGAATGAGGGTTTAATATAGTTATAATAACCAAAACATCTAACCTTTTTTTAACTATCCGATTAATTGAAAAAAGAATTGCCCAATTAATCGATTATCGAAATAAGTTTGTTGCAGCCTTATTTTAAACCATATACATTTGGCAATGCAGAATATTTTAGCCCTATTATCCGAAATGCAAGTTCAAATCCGGACGATGCCACAACCATCCGTAGCAGGGGTACAAAATAAACTACAGTAGACTTAACTGGGTGTCTCAGGGAAAACAAAATAGCTTTTAACTATTGCAAGTAGCAAGTTTGTGCCAACCAGTAGATTGGAATTGGCTTAATAGTAAAATAGGCATGCAAATCGTTTCGTTTAGTTATAAAAGCTGTGTAGAAGCCGACTTCCTTTGACCTTTTAAAAATAAAAAAAAGAAAGAAAACTGGAGAATGTTTGTCATACAAGTTAAAAACGACTTTAATTTAAACCTGGCATCTATAACTACTGGCCTTCTGTGAAAAGTTCTGAAGATTTTTTAAGGTAATTTATTTTTTTTGCCAGGGAATTGAACTTAACCGAATGATCTATGATTAAAGGCAGAAAATGCTAAAAACATATTTCCTAGGAATCATAGAATGCAAAGGATTGACAACCATATGACCATAACAGCTTCATTTAGGATTACGTTTATTTATTTATTACTTTTGGTTCCCTAAAAAGTGTCCAAATTGCAATGTTTGATTTCAGAGCCTGAATCAAGAAGTCAAAGCCAAAAATCATGAAATGAAATGGCCAGTGTCCAGTTACTTACTTTCAAAATTCTCTCCATCGCCTCTATATCTCACTGAATCTCTCTGCAGAGAGAAGAAGAATGAAACAAGTTACTTCAATAGCCAGTGTTGATGATACATAATGTATCACTACGCATTACTTACCCAAGATGGGGAGTAGTATTGAGTAGTATTCAGGTCCAGTCTAGAGCCTGGTCCTTTTCTGCCACTTCCTGATGCATGGCTCTTATGCTGCCTTATGGCATTGAGAAATCCCGGGCTAGGACACTGTAAGAGAAGAGCTCGGTTCCAGGTGTATTTGTCATCACTGGGCTCCATGGTTGGAGTTTTCACATGTCTGTTCACCTCCTGCTGCTGGGGCTGCTGCTTTGGCCAAAACTGGGTGGTCCGGCATGGGGAGCAGCTCTCACGGAAACGCTTGAACCGCAGCAACTCGACGACCTCAGGCTCGCGATGTCTCTTCTGGCGGCGAACAGGCGTTAGAGAGAGTGCGGACATGCTCTTGGAAGACATGGCAGGACTTTGGGCAACTGATCGCATCTTGCACATGTGACAGGATGAAGTAGGGTTTGTGCTGCGGCAGATAAAATGATGGTAAAGCCTCATGAACTCCGCATCGATCTGCGCGCTGGGCATCTTTGGGATGAAAGTCGATGGGGAAAAGCGGCGTGAGAAAGATGTCTGATGCTTCACCGTCTCCTGATGGTGCGGAGAGAATGATTTCGGAGCTTTGTAAGGAGATCGGTGCATCTCGGTCGTATGAATCACAGGCTTGAGAGAAGATAAGGAGGTTTGCTGGTTGTGATCCAGGCTAGGAATTCTGGCTTTTAGAGGGCTCCTGAGCTGAGAAACATGACTACTGAGAGCTCTCTGTGGGGAGGCAGTGATAGAATGATTGTGGTCTTTGCGCAGGCCTGAACGATAGAGGGAGGGTGAGCTATGGACAGAGCTTCCTCCTTGGCTTGCATGAGATAAAAATCTGGCCATTTTTAATGGTGACCATGTTGAGCCGCAAACAGACGAGGGTGGAACCACTTGGGATCTTGGCAAAGGGACAGGTTCAACAACGTAGGTCTGGTTGAGATCCGGTGACGGAGAACGCGAGGAGGAAGACGGAGGCGTTGAAAGGTCCAGGACACGGATGGGTCGATGTGGTGACTCGCCGTTTGAGCGCTGACCTGTCCAACGGGACCCGTGTTCCACTTCTGAAGTTCTCGCGACATCATCTCTTCTTGGTGAAAAGAAGCAAGCAGTGGATCCTGATGGTGTATTGCTGATTCTCTTCAATGGTGAGAAGTCCTGCTTGTTTTTTATCTGTGGTAAAGACTCCTTATAATTGAACTTGTTTTTCTGCTGGTTAGCGATGTTTTTACGGGGTGGTTTGGCGACAGTCATTGAGCTGTCTTTCGTCGTGTTTAACGAATTATTACAGTCGTGATTGCGGTGCTGCTTTAGGAAAGACTGCAAACGTCTGTGACGATACCTGCGCAAGACCGCGCTAGCCACGTCGGTCACGTGCTGACGCTGGTACGCTTTGCCAATCTGGTTTAACATGCTGGGATAGACATCCAGAAGGGTGCTACCATGGCTGCTTAGCGTTTTCTCCAGTTCGTGGTCCTCTTCCTCGGGCTGAGAAGCCTCCTTCCGCATGCAGCCCTGAGAGGTGCTCAGTGAGTTCAGAGAAAGCTGGGACGTCTCCGAACCACACCCTGTGTTTGAGACAACATACTTTAGGGTTGTATTCAGGGTTTTTGATGCAACATATCTAAAACGTTTGAGTGTGAGTATAAGCTGCAATAGCGAGTTCTTACAAAGGCTGTAGCCGGTTTCCATCTGACTGGAATGGTCAAGATCAGCCATTGTCTCATCCATCTGAATAAGGACAAAGAAGTGCCTAATAAAATTAATTTATGTAAACAGTCTTTGTAATTTACAGGTCATTTTTTATCTTACTGTAAAATCAAAACAGAGGTCGGCATAACCCCTATATCACGAAAAGTGTATTATTTAAAATAAGACACCACCTGGCACAAAGATGGATGTGCATCTTGATCTAAAATGGTGTGTTCTTCCTGAGCTCTAGCCAACCCTAGATCAAAAAGGGAAATACAGATGTTGTAAATGGAAAGTAAAGTAGAAAAAAAAATGAATTACAAGTATGCAGAAAAACAGTGCCAATAAAAATGTTTCCTACCCTGCAGTGGCTGCTCATTGAGCCGATTCTGCAAGAACAATGTGCACATGTAAGGAAACGTACAAGGAAATGGTAAATTAAGTTTTGTGTCAATTTAAAAATAAATAAATAATAATAAATAAGTTATTTTTATAAAAAATTCTTTGTTAACTGGTTATTAGATTAGATTAAACTTTGTCATTGTGCAGAGAATGTTCAAATAAATATTAAATACGGAGCGGTGAAGTGAATAACACTGATTATCTCTTCATCATGGCACTTGTTATTGTGAGGAATTTATTAGGCAGCAAGTGAACATTTTGTCCTCAATGTTGACGTGTTGGAAGCAGGAAAAATGGGCGGGCGTAAGGATTTGAGCGAGTTTGACAACTGGGTCAGAGTATCTCCAAAACAACAGCATTGTTTATTTTAGTTACACGTTTTATTTTAGTTACTAAAATAAACAATTATGGTTTATATTTTCTTTTAATCTCTGCTGTTTTCTTCTTACCTTTAAGTCCCGCATCTCCCTTTTTGCCGCAGCGCTGTCCAAAGGTATGGAACCTGCAGTGAAATACAGACTTAGCTATGAATATACATACCCTCTGACTCCACCCTCTTCACAAAAACAATTCACACCCCGACCTCTTTGGGGCAAAGCAGGGGATTACTGTAGATGGCTTATTAGTCAAATCTGTACATGCTAGAATGGTTCATGAATCGTCAATCATTTGCACCACTGCTATCTTCCAATTTCTCTCACAGCAGAATGTCCATATATCCATCTTATATACTGCTTATATTGCACGAGTATGCATTGGAGCTCTGGGCACAAGGTCGGGGAAATCACCTGCAAACCATGCACACATTACAGACATTTTAGAAATGCCAATATAACGCCTACAATGCACCCTTAAGGACTGAAAAAGGAAACCTGAAGAAAAAGCCCAAACCAGGAGGAACGTTTGCAAAAGTATGTGGACACCCAAGTCTGTCTGGGAATAGATTATGGAGATTTTGCTGGAACAGTGTTTGTTTATCCAGCCACAAGAGCATTTTTTAACAACGGTCAGTGTTGTAGTTCATCTCAAAAAATGGTCAGTGATGGATAAGGTCATTCAATCACCTGCTTTAAATATACTGAATTGTAAAACATGACAAACACATAATAATTGCCAAAAGGGTAAAATACATTCTATGCAACTGTACATTCGATACAGGTGTTTACATTCATCTGGCCATACAGTAGTGTAAAACAGGTCGAAACACAATGCATTAATTATAGGGTTTTTAGGGTCTCTTCCCTTTCTTTCTCTCTTTCAATATGCAAAGATCCAGAGCCAGCGATAGCCAAAAATACATTATACGGACAAAAGGTTTGGGACACCTGACCCTTTTTGCCATCTGTGGTTCTTCTCCAGACTGTTACCACAAAGCTGGAGGCAAACAATTGTACAGGATGTCTTTAGATGCGCTATAATAAAACTGTGTTCACTTGAACTTGAAAACCCAAAAACTATTCAAGCATGGCAATGCCCCTGTGCACAAAGTGAGCTCTGCTTTAGTTTGGATAGGAAGATCTTGAGTGACCTGCTAAAGAGTTCTGATATTATCCCTACTGAACACCTTTGGAATGAATCGGAATGCTGACCACACCTCAGGTCTCCTCACCTACATTACTACCTGCCTTTACGAACACCATTGTGACTGATGAACACAACTGTACACAAGCACACTCCAGAATCAGTGGTGGGAATTATAAGGGCAAATTGTGATGAAATGTGAAATGCAATGTTTAAAAAGCACATACCATACTTATGGCCATGCGTCCGCAAACTTTTGGCAATAAAATGTACATATACAGCAGCTACAAATACGATTCCCCCCATTTACGATGTAGTGCGACCCGATTTCGATTCGATTCAACGCAATACGATTCAATGGAAACAATATGATGGTATGCAATTCAATATGGTACAGATAGCTCACTTTTATTACTTTGGTTCAGACAGACAGTAAATCATACATTTACTTAAGTGCTTTCTGACTTCTAACATATGGCAATTTGTAGCGCAAAAAAAGAAAAAGCTGAAATAAAACCACACATTTTCCTGTTCTGTCTTCAGGAAGATGCAGCTCTACCTCTGCCATGTTAATCTGTATTCAGTGTGACTCTCAGGACACGCCTCGGTCTCTGTAGTGTTGTGATACGTCATATTCATGAATCTACTAATAATTAGATATAAATAAATTTCATTTTACTAATGCAAATATGATTAAAACGCCAACTTGTACCTCTGATGCACAATTTGAATCGTCGCATCACAACGTTAACTTTTATGCCGATTTTACCAGCACTAACACACACACACACACACACACACACACACACACACACACACAAAACAGTATTAAAAATATTTCCTCACCTTTCCTAGATTTGAAGGTCATTGTTTTTAGACACAGCTCCGGTCCTGGATCATTTATATTGGAATACTGAAAGAGATTATACATTTGTATTTGACATAGTTCAAATTTACGGCTAGTAACTTGCTAGCTAACGTAAAAGCGTTAGAAAAGCTGTTCACCTGGTGAAAAATCCGCTCCATCGTGTTCCTGAATGTTTCATCGCTTTTCTTTAACTGTTCTAAAAGCACGCCTTCCATTTTCTCAGAGTAAAATATAAAAAAATTTAAAAAAAATCACCGACAGAAATGAAATGGATTCTTTTTCCAATCCGCGAGTTTTCAGAAGCAGTTTCACATCAACCGCTGAACAATTTTCAAATTCCCCCTCGGTGTATCATACTCTGTCCCGATTGGCTGACCGGACGACACGTCATTTTCGCGCGACGCAGTGGGGGCACGTTCATGTCCCAGTTCCTGCTGTAAATAGAACAGATCTGATATCGCTGGATGAAAAGAGCAGCGTGATCATGAAGACTTTGCACACGATGGTGCTCGAAGCTGCTGCCAATCACGGCGCTAAAACTGCTGCCATTTTCGACACCGGCGCGGCGCCTGCCACCTGTCTGACCTATGATGAGCTCCTGGCTTTAGGAACCGAGCTCTGCAAACACCTCCAGGGAGCAGTAGGACTGAAAGAACAGGCTATCGGTGTGTTCTGCGATGTGAGCATCCTTCTTCCGGTCTGGATCATTGGGTAAGTGTGTCTGATAGAATATATAGACAAACATGTTTAAAGCAGACACCTGCCAAGACGTGGTCTTTCTCCAGACTGTTGCTAAAAAGGTTGGAAGCACTGAATGATATCAAATGCATTTCACGTTGATGTTCCAGCATGACCCTGTGCACATAACGAGCTCCATATAGCCAGTGATGTGACCTAGTCCAACTACTGTACCCCAGGTCACCTTCTTTAACGTTTTTGATTCAATCACTGTCTCTTCACTGGACAAAACTATGTAGACACCTGCTAAGACACTGTGGTCTTTCCGTAGACAGTTGCTGTAAAGATGGACCAAATAAATTTAATTTTCCTACATTGAAAGGTCAAGTCCTCTGTGCTCAAAGCGAGCTCCATATAGACGTGGTGTGACCTCAATCCAACAACTGAACCCCAGATCTTCTCACCAAACACCTCACGAATGCTCTTGACTGAATGATCACAAACCCGATTTACAAATCTATAAAGTGCTCTTCCAGATGTGTGAAGCTTTGAAAACCAAGAAACAGGAACGAAATTTGGAATATGGTGTTCAACAAGCACACATTAATGTGATTGGTCAGGTGTTTACATACTTTTTGTCATATAGTAGAGGTTCAAAACAACAGCAATACTGACCTGTGTTTCCTTGTTGCATCCATATCACATTATTGATATAGTCACTGTCTCTTCACTGGTCAGTGTCCTGCAGGTGCCTTCTGCATATGTTCCTCTGGATCCAGTCTCACCACCTGGGCTTACCATGAGAATAATGGACAGATGTCATTTGAAGTTCTGCTTGATACAGAGCGATTTGCTGCAGGTACCCCGTCTTTTTTTAGACACATGATTTCACGGTTCATTTGGAAGCATAATTAACTACAGGGAAACTACCAGGAAATGTATTAAGAGTGATTTTCTTTTACATGCAATTCATTTCAATGAAATCAAAATGGAAGTTTTGAGACCTTCAGTGTGAATATATTAACCTTTAGATTATCAATTATACGCCTTTGTGTGCTTTAAAACAATGAACAAACTTCTGCATTCAAAATGTACACTGAATAATAGGGATCAAAGTTTTTTTATGACATCATTCTGCATTTTAGGTTTTCATAGGAGCTTTTCATTCTCTCCAATCAAACGCTCTGTAGAAACTGAAGCGTCCCACTGTTAACATATAAAACACTTGATTGAATACTATTGAGTATGAAAATGGGGAGGTACCACATCATATGTGTCATCCTGATTTTCTGTCACAGTAGACATAATTATGACACATTGAATAATGGTTTCAAGGTCCTGCATTGGGACTTTAAATAAACCATCATCACTTCTATTAAAGTGGACTGAAAGAGAGCGATCTCTAAAGCCCTCAGTGCTTTTGGTGTTCATGATACAGTTGGACATGAAAAGAGACTTGGTGCTTATTTTAGGGAGGTTTTTTGCTTTTTGACCTCTCAGTTCTTGCCACAAATCCTTGACTGTAGTGTAATAGCTGTGTTGTGTATTATGGATTAGCTCATCATTTATATAATGCTATTAAATGCTAAACTTTGGACAAGATGCAACAAAAACATGTAGCTTAGGTGAGTTCTTAATATAGACAAAATACATGTATTGGATATTGGACATTGGGTAAAACATTCAAATAAAAGTTAGATCAACAATCTATTTTGTAATGATATTAATGTCCACAATTTTAAGGCTTTTCGTTTCTTCCTTTTTTTCCAGCAATTCCAAAGTGCCTTCTCTGATTTTCTGTCATTTGAAGTGTCTGCAGCCTTGTCAGCCCATGAGCTTACTTTAGTAAAGCTTCACAAAAATACCAGGATGTCGTCTGAAGCAAGTGTAGGACAGCTGTCGGAAGATAACCGGACATTAAATTCAGAGCAAGAGGAAAAGCTAAATCCTCGTGCTGACAATCTCGTAAAGGAACACCGGGCAGCAGAGTTGGCATACGTTCTGCACACATCTGGAACGACAGGGATTCCTAAAATAGTTAAAGTTCCACACAAGTGCATTGTGCCTAATATATTACATCTCAGGTGAGTTTGCTTTGCTTTGTATTTAACATCTTCTAGAACAAGTGGAAAGATTTTCATATAGAAATTCACATCACTGCCAAGAAAAAAACTTTTAGAAATTGACCGGGTGGATTTTATTGATAACCATTGCTAGTTGGATTGAACTATGTACTGAACCTTTATCACAGAACCAAAAATAAATGTAATTTGAATGCTCGGGACATTGTGTAGACAATAAAAAGATGGGTATTTTAAGCATGACTGTTTTAATTTATGTGAAACGATAACGCTTTAAAGTAAGATGCCCTTTGTAACATTAACTAAAGTTAAATTATTGTATATTGGTTTCTTTTGGCCAGTTAATGAGGTACAGCATGCAGTATCACGTGTCAAAACAAAGCATGTGGCTTCAGTAATTCGCCTCTAGTGGCTGCTCTCGTACTGTATAAAGACAGCAGACCTTCTCAGCTGCTCCAGTGCAGATGTAACCCGGAAAAACTATCGGTATGGATTTATGCCGATATCGAACAGTTTAAGCAATCAACCATCAGGGCAAATTATTCGGCAAAGCTGATGAATCAGGCGACCTCTGTGAATTATATGTTTCGTTACGAACTTTTAGTGTTCAATCCGATCTTAAAGCTTGTAAAAATGTACAATGAGCAATGATCTGCTTAAATTATGATTTCTTCAGCTCTTTATTTCAGATGACACCAGACGATGTCGTGTTCCTAGCATCACCTTTAACCTTTGACCCCTCAGTGGTGGAGATGTTTCTGGCCCTGTCTTCTGGAGCTTGTCTCCTGATGGTTCCCACCGCTGTCAGAAGGATGCCCGGTAGACTAGCCAATGTGTTGTTTAGACGAAACTCCACCACCATTTTACAGGTAAATGCCCACAAGAAATGGTTAAGTGGGTAATTAAAATGAAACACCTCAGTTGATCTCTCCAAATATTTTTTTTCCTTTATTTCAGGACTGATTGTGTGCCCAATGATGTCAAAACACATCTGATATAGTTTCCCTTAACTTCTAAACTTTATGTGGTGCATTTAATAGTTGAAATCTTTTCACAAAAAAAACCACTTCATTTTAAATGTAGTAAAGTTTACAGACAGCTTCACAAATTATTAAAGTGACACAATTGATTTCCTCAACACCACCAATGGATGTGAAATAAAGCAACTAAAGATGCAGTTGTAGAATAATGTAGAATTTCAGCTTTATATAATGATGTTTAACAAAAATACTGCATTATACGTTTTTTAATTACAGGCATGTTTTCCCATAGTCCCACCGATTATACAGGCTCAAAAATAATTGGACACAAGACTACAGAGCAGAGTGATTGTTTTTTTTCTCCTTTTTTCCATGGAGGATTAAGGAGATTAAGGGCATGGCATTGATTTCATGTAATGAATTTATATTTGGTAGTTGTTCATGTGAATTCTCACAACGCAGTGCAAAAAGCATGTAATTAAAGGAGGCTGTATTAAAAAAATAAAAATAAACCTATTGGAGAGATAGAAGAAATGAGGAATAGGAATATGATAAGATAATTATTTTCCTTGGTGAAAGAATCTATCCAAGTCAGGAATCTGCAGGCATACAATTTTTAAATTCTACAGTGAAGATGCGTTTGTGCATGTGAATAGAGAGGGTTTATATCAAGATGAAACCACTGATAACACTAAAGAACAGAAGTTTTTGCAAGATAACAGCTAACAAAGTGTCACCAGTTTTGGAACAAATTAGTTTGAAAAGAGGAAACCAAGATTAAATTAGAGCTGATTCATAGGAAGAAAACATATGGAGAAGGATAGGAAGGGCTTATGATCCAAATCTTACCACATCATATGTTAAACATAGAGGCAGCGTATTAGCATGGGCATTGACCTTTAATTACATGACCATTATCGTTATTACAAGATGTTATCAAAAGGTTTTGAGAGAAGTTTTGTAACTGGGCAAATCTGCCACAGAGACGTAGGACATGATTTGGTAATTCTTTCGGCGATGCTGTAACAAGTCGTCTGAGGTGTTTTGAATAGCATGTGTGCTTTAGGAGCGGAAAAACATTACTGAAAGACAACGAGAGATCAGGAAGACCTTCAACGAGCTTAACCCCCCTGAAAATATCTTGGGTGTAACTTGAATTTGAAACGGTCCTGAGACAAAGAAACAGTCTTCAGTCATCTCCATCTTTGCACATCATCTCCATGACCTAAAAATGCAAGGCAGGTCCGCAGCTCAAACAATTGCATGCTCTTCATTCAATTCAATGCTTTTTCGACATTCGCTGCAATGTGTATCGAGAATTCCTCCCCAGGGTCCAGACCATCAATAGTAAGTTCCACTGCCAGGTTTTAAGGCGTCTGAGGGAGGACATTTAGTGAAAGAGACAGAGCTAGGTCCAGAGCTGATCTCAAACATTTTTAAATGACCTCACATAATTCTTTTTTGGTATTATTATTATTGTTGCTTTGTTTAAAAATGGTCTATTATTAATAGGCTGTCTAGTAATGTTTACAACATTATCGCTATTATTTTTATCTTGCTCTCTTGACATTATTGACAGACTCGTTTTTTTCAAACGATTACTCATTTTGAAACTGGATTTACAGGATTAAATTCTCATTTCGTTTTGTTTGGTGATCAGGCCACCCCGACTCTGCTGAGGCGCTTTGGGGAACGTGTCCTACAGGAGGAGGTACTCGGTGCAAGCTCCTTATTGCGAGTGTTGGCTTTGGGAGGAGAAGTGTGTCCATCGCTATTTGTCCTCAATAGCTGGAAGCAAGCGGGTAACAAGACAAAAATGTATAATCTCTACGGTACCACGGAAGTTTCTTGCTGGGCGTGTTACTACAAAATCCCAGAGGATCTCCTTTCCTCTGAGCACATGTGAGTAATTCATGTGAATTCTGACATTTATTAAATAAGCATGAGCAGATTGAATTGTTGCACAAGCAGAAACCTAAGTAAATTGCATCGTTGTGTTGTTTAAAAGGGAGCGAGGGTCTGTGCCCCTGGGGGAATCGCTCATGGACACTACTGTGGAAGTGAGAGATGAGAATGGACAACTGGTCACTGAAGGAGAGGGACAGGTCTTCATAGGTAATAATAACGATAATAACAATAGCAGGTGAAATAATTTGGTCTTTCCAACACATAACTGGTCAAACATTTTATTTTGTTGCCACATGCTTTCACATGCTACATAAGTATCTGTTTAATGGATTGGGGGATTTTATGATTTTTTTTGTAAGAAAGGAAAATATGAGTTGAAAGTAAATATATTTAAATGAGCAACATCTGGCTTGGATCATACTGCATACTGCAGACCACATATATACTTGTGATCGTCTTTAGTTGTTGAAGTAAAATTTGTAAAAATGAGTACAGTTTTTTTTTTTTATGTCGTTTCCACTGTTTTTGGGTTTTCCAGTGTCTGATATTCTTATGGTTGAATGTCTATTGGCTTTATATAGAATTATTATTGTAAGCAGCAGATGAACTGATTAGATTTGCTACTGTTCAGCAAGGTCAAATGTCTTATATACATTTTTTTTGGTTATCTTTCTTTTACTTCAAAGTAAATTCTAAGGGTATTTTAGGTAAACAGTTTGGCAAAATAAAGAATTATGCAAATTGACAGAAGAACACTTTCGAATTCTAATTGTTCTACCTGCCTATGACTTTCTTCTTTGCTTTCACTCATCATCACTCATTCATGAACTGTATTGTAGGTGGTCAGGAGAGGGTATGCTTCTTAGATGATGAGACAGTGACGACTACCAGCAAAAGAGTGATGCGTGCTACAGGAGACTGGGTGCAGGTGCAGAACTCGCACCTCTATTACTTGGGTAGGAAGGACCGCCTGGTCAAACGGCATGGTCAAGTCCTACACCTGGATGCCTTACAACAGGTAGTTGTGTCTTCCATTATGCAGCTTACATGGGTTAGTGATGCTAAGAACATCTCTGTACATACTACAGATTCTGAGCTTCCCTGAAAAGTTTCCATCATTTCTGTCTGATCTTCTGGTTGTGTTTTGTATTGTTTGTCCTATCTGTCTCTGCCAGGCCATGGAAAGTTTGCCTCAGGTAGAAGCTGGTGTGGTGGGTCTGCATGAGAGCAATCGATTGCTTGCTTTTGTTGTGCCCACAATTGGCACCAGACCCACATCTTCAGAACACAATGGCAACCAAGAACAACACGTTCCACTCAGCTCCTCTAAAGACTCCGAAGACTTGTGTGTTTCCTCCAGAGCTCTGGAAAGTGAAGTGCTTCAAGGACTGTCTCAGCTTGTGCCCAGTCACAGCGTTCCTGATACTGTATTACTGATTCCTGCCCTGCCACTCACTAATCATGGTACGTTGTGATTTATTTCCTTATTAGAAATCAGCAGTCCCGAATTAGAGGTTGAACGATAGTGGATTTTACCGATATTGATAGCTAGGTTGGATCGTACTTGCAGATAATCTAATAATCAACCATTTTTAAAATGGATACTGGATAAATAAACAAAAACAAAACTACAACACTCCATGTAAAATAGTACTGAACTTTGTTACAAAAGAAATTCCAAATACAGTACTTATTCATGAAAATTTTCGATAATAAATATATATAAATGATATTAATAAATATTGAGGTAAATAATAGACATGCATGTAAAATTAAACAAAAAATAACACTTTAAACAAATAAAAAAACGTTACATTTAAAAAGAAAAAACTTCAAAATTGCATGTAGCATCAGTGATTCACCTCTAGAGTCTGCTCTCGTACTGTATGACGCAAGCCGGAAAAACTATCGGTATGGATTTTTGCAGATAGCTGATAGTTCCAGCAATTTTAGGGGCAAACCGATGAATTGGTCGACCTCTAGTCCTGAACGTGCATTACAGGAAAGAAAGCATGACACCTTATAACTTGTAAAAAGTTGTGACTTTGTTCCAGTGTTGTATCAATCCTCTATAATCCTTAATATCATTTTTCTCTCTTACCTGTTTATAATTCAATAGGGAAAGTGGCCATGGAGAAGTTAATGAGGATGTATGAGGGACACAAAGAGGGTAGTGGAAAGTACACTATCTTGGGAGACACAGACACCCTGAGAGAAAGACTACAGGCAGCATGGAAGGTGATTTACAAGACTTTCAATAATGAAGATTTCCCTTAATGGCATTGGCTTTGTTTTGCTCACAGCAACACACAAACATTATCGGCCCCCAAACCTATATAGTGCATCAGAAATAAAGTATAGTTGTGCTGCATCTGCCATTATCTTTTTAAATCTCTTCACAAACCAGTCACCATAAGATACACCCCTACCTACCTACTACATATCACATAAACACAAACCTATCAGACCAGTAACCAAATTCCCAGCTATTTGTTTTGAGTTTATGATGTAAATGATGTGTCTGAGCAGGCAGAATACACAGGGCTGGTACAAGTCCATACAGCTGATACTGTACAACTATACTGATCAGTCTAATGACTTGTATTGATTCACACTAGAGGTCGACTGATTCATACCAATAGTTTTTCCGGGTTGTGTTATACAGTTCGAGAGTGGCCTCTAGAGGCCTGCTCATTAATCAGAAGCTGTTTGTGTCATTAATATGATTAATACAGATTAAACTTGCACATTATGAAATATGTATGACAAAATAGTGTGTGTGTTGTGTGTTAGCAATGTCTAGGTCTTTGTGACGACAGAAACATTGGAGACGATGCACACTTCATGTTAAGTGGCGGGGATTCTCTGCAGGCACTTCGACTTTTTGATTACATCACTGTTACTATGGAAACAGCATCCTCTGGTCTTCTGGAAGTCATCCTTGATGGCTCATTTTCTGACGTACTGAAACACATCACAGCAACCTCCGAGAATCCTATAAAGACATCAGGCAAGAGACAACCTCAAGATTCTGCATCCGATGCTCTTTCTAAGAGGTCCCGCACAGACGTGGACCCTGATTCTGAATTCGACCCTGATAGGATTTTGCCACCTAAGAGGAGCAGTGTAAGATTTGTAGTAGTTCGTAGAGCTGGAAATGTTGTATTTTGGGATTACTTTCCAAACAGAGAGCAAAAACTTTCAGATTTGAAAGGAGCCAGCGACAAAAAGGACAGGATGCAAGAGAGCTATCCGAGTGCAGAACTTGTCCCATTATTGATAAACAAAGAGGCCATAAACAGTTCCATCTCTGATATTAACAGAGATCTTCCTTTTGGAGATGGTCAAAGTCTGAAGTGTAATGCAGGAAGTGGTGATACTTCACAAGCAGGCACTACAAAAGAAAATCACCAACCCCTATGCCTGCAGGTCTGCTGGAGTTCAGACACGGGTAGATGTGTGGACGCTTCACCGGTGCTGTTGGTTGGTCTTGAGCGAGACATGGTGTTTATTGGCTCTCACTCGCACAGACTGCAGGCTCTGGACCTGGGAAACGGAGAGGTGGTGTGGGAGCGTGTTCTTGGAGACCGACTGGAATCTTCTGCTGCTGTTACTCAATGTGGTACCCTGGTGGCATTAGGTTAGTAATGCAAAACACAAGGCTTTTCGGTCCATTATATTGTACGAGGGGTCAAACCGGGACTTTTTTATAAAAGAAAAGAATGAATTTTAAGGAGTGAATACTGCATTTATTTTTCAACATACTTCCCTGCTGCATTTATCCCAGTGTTTAACTAAAACTCAAAAAGATTTAGCATAGAAAGATTTGTCAGTACAGCCATTTTTGAAACGTTTACACCATTCATATGTCTCACTGCGGCTGAGGGTCTCATTACCATACTGAGCTTGAAGTCTTCTGTAGATATTCGCAGGTTTTACGTTGTTGTTCACAAGGAAATTCATCACCACACTTTGTTCGATGCATGCACTAACACTGTTGTCTGCCATCTTGATGATCAGTCTCCGGACGGGCCCGCGACATGTGCGCTGCTTATCTGTAACAGGGCACCTAATACATTTTAATGCATATAATAAATCTTTGGTTAGATCTAAATCTTTATATTGAATTAAAAAAATTTACCAAATTAAGTATGGTCTTTGTCAGTGTAAAACTTAGTAACAACCACAATTTGGTATCTGTATTTATACTGAAGCATATTTATATGGGTGTTTCTCTCTCTCTCTCTCTCTCTCTCTCTCTCTCTCTCTCTCTCTCTCCCCCCCATTACCAATATATTATTAAAAGTAGTGTTTTAAGAGATATAATGAATGTTGTTAAATATATATATACGTTTAGCTTTGCCTACGTGAATAATGAAAATTCATTCACTTCAATTAAATTCACATTTTACCGGTCACATGAACTATAGTCTTAGTGGATAGAGCATCTTTTATTTTATTTATGTACTGTTAGTAGTAGATAGAAAACGAGGCTTAAGGGAACTTTTAAGATGTAATGAATTTTGTTGATTCTTAATTAGGTTTTTATCGGAACCTCTGTTCTCAGGGTGTTATGATAGGCAGGTGTATTTTCTAAGCGTGGACTCTGGGGAGACATGCTGGGTGTTTGAGACGGAAGATTCTGTGAAGAGTTCTCCTGTTGTTGACCCTCACACTGGCCTGGTTATCGTTGGTTCCCATGATGGACATGTCTATGCATTAGAACCTCTGGTAAGAATTTCTATCATCTATTTAAAACCTGTTACATTTAAGTAAATATTAATGTTTTGAAATACCGATTGGTTTAATATAACGATGTACTATTAGTGATTGACATACCAACGTTTGTTTGTGTGTGTTTCAGGTAAAGCAGTGTGTGTGGAAATACTATTGTGGAGGTGGTGCAGTGTTTTCTTCCCCCTGTGTCCACTCTTCTCCCAGGCGCCTATACACAGCCACACTAAGAGGGCAGCTACATTGTCTCAATCCGGTGATTATTTACCCTTCTTTCTAGACTATATGGACAAACGTATTGGAACACCTGTCTTTTCCAGCCGTACGGGGGTCTTTTTTTGAAATTTGGATGCACACATGGATGAATTTGAATGCAGTAGAATGAGATTTTCCCTGCAATTGAACTAAGAGACACAAACCTAGTCCAGCATGATAATGCTCCTGTGCACAAAACCAGCTTCATGAAGATATGCGATTCATGGTTTGGAGTTGAAGATCTTCTGCTATAGAGCTCTGATCTCTTCCCTATTAAACACCTTTGGGATGAATGTGAATGCTGACAACACCCAAAGCTTTCTTATGTCACCTACATCAGTACCTGACAGTACAACACCCTTGTGGCTAAATGAGCACAAATCTACACAAGCACACTCCAAAATGTAACGGAACATCTTCCCAGAAGAGTGGAGATTATTATAACTGCAAATAGTTGTTAAATATAGAATGGGATGTTCAAAAGCGAATATATAAGAATCTTATGGTCAGGTGTTAACAAACTTTTGTCTATAAAGTGTACATAAAGCTATTATGCATCTTACTTCTTACATATTTAAAAAAAACAATCATGCTGATTTATTATGGGATTTGATTAGATTAGATTCAACTTTATTGTCATTACACATGTACAAGTACAAGGCAACGAAATGCAGTTTGGGTCTAACCAGAGTGCAATAACAGCAAGTGCAGGATATACAGTTTTTACATGAATTTACATAAGTTGAATAAAATAAAATATAGCTTATAAACAGTAATTTAAAGATATATATGTACTATAAATGTAGTATACAGATGAATATATATGTACTGAAACATAATAAACAGATGAATATATATATATATATATATATATGTATTGTGAACATGATATACAGATGCCTATTACTATACACAAAATGTTATCAAGTTAATACATTGTCACATTGCAGAAATCATATTTCTGATTCATTTTTATTTGTTTTGTATAGGACAGCGGTAAACTCTTGTGGACATATTCCACTGATGTGCCATTTTTCTCCTCTCCTTCCTGTTCGGACTCTTGTGTCTGCATCGGTTCAGTGAATGGACACATCACTGCATTAACCCATGATGGAAATGTGGTAAGAAAAGATACAGGGAATGGGTTTAGTAAATGGGGGGAAAAAGAGGCTGACACTTGTCACATGAACACCGTTCAGGCATAACATTATGACCACCTGCCTAATATTGACTGGTCTGTGTTGTGCATTATGACATCTTTTTATCAGAACCATCATTAACTTCTCCAGCAATTTGAGCTACAGGAGCTCGTCCGTTGGATGGTCCAGCCACACGGGCCAGCTCCACACATGCATCAATGTCACAACCACAGGGTCACAACCGTTCTTTCCTTGGACCACTTACAAGAGCTGCAGTCCAGCCTTCACAATTTGTCCCTCGTCAAACTCACTCAAATCCTTACAGTTGCCCATTTTTCCTGCTTTTTACACGTCAACTTTGGGGACACAATTTTAACTTGTCGCCTAAAAAATATCACCAACTAACAGGTGCATAACAGGTGCTCAGAATGTCATAATGTTATGCCACTCAATAAAAAAAAAAAAACCAAACAATTTCAAAAGAGTATAGAAAGGTTATTATATGCCTCATTATACTTGAGTTTTGTTTTGGTAGTCTGGCCAGAGTCTATAAAGATGAAATTTTTTTTTTTTTTAAACCTATTCATCTTTTTTTTTTTTTTTTTTAGTTATGGAATTTTCTCACCAGTGGACCCGTCTTCTCGTCACCATGCCTGGCCTTACTGCCACCTACAACCAATCGGAGAACAGAATCTGAAGCATCTGAATGTTGCACTGTTGCTTGTCAAGCTGTATTTTGTGGGTCCCATGACAGCTCCGTATACTGCATCAATTCCGCTAATGGAGCTTTACTGTGGCGCTTTCAAACCACAGGCAAAGTGTATTCCAGTCCATTTGTTTTTGATGGTGCTCCCTGGGGCATAAAAACCCTGGTGGCCGTAGCTTCCACTGATGGAACACTGTGGATATTGAATGGGGAACAGGGAACTCTGGAAACCTCATTCTTCTTACCCGGAGAGCTGTTTTCCTCTCCTGTCGTGTGGGGCCGCACTGTAGTCGTGGGATGTCGGAACAACTACGTGTACTGCATGGAACTCACTGGCAGGAAGGAATATCTAAAGCATCTTTAAGTACAGTGTATTAAATGTTTTTACTTGGTGTAAATATGTATATAATGCGTAAAATAGTTAAGAATTATAGTAAGACATTATCCTTATGTCCTGTGTTAAGTTCAGTGGATGTTTTTAAATAATAATATATTGTTACATTTTTTCCTGTAGCAGGAAACGTACAACTTTCTGTTTTCAATTGTTTTATCACGAGAACTTTTGTAGATGGTGAAAATAAAAAGAGTGCGCCATTACCAACAAACCGCTTTTATTTCAATGTTACATACAACAGCGTTTTGACACTACACGATTGCACACGACCAAATTAAAAACGAAGCGACAGATCTGTAAAGGAACACAGTGCAGTTCAGTCCACCTCTGTACATAGATACCTACATACATTACATACAAAATCGTTACGTTAAGGAGAGGGGCTTGGTTTTTCTAATTGTTACTTCCAAGCTTTTTTTTTTATTTCTGAGAATAAGGTCATTGGTTAATCGCCCACCAAGCAGGATGTTTTTTTTTTTAAGCACTGATTTCCCACTGACTTGTTTTGTAATGTCTAATACAAGAAGAGCTAAGACAAGCTATAGGATAACAGTGTCTCTATTACAGCAAGCAAGCAATCTGTGATCCAGACAGCTATTTCCAAAGAAACGTGAGGGCATAAACACTGCAAGAAGCAGGTAGCTGAGTAACAATCGGTGAACGGATTTCCGTGGGGATGGATTCAATATGGTGGAAGCGTCGTTAAGAACATTTACTGTGTAAGTTATTTACATAAGTAAACACAGTGACTGTCATCGGTAAGTTAATGTATCAGTGACCGCTTTAATTGACAGCAGTCATTTGTCACACAGTGAAAATCTTGGCTGAAAAAGCAAAAGTTAATATTCCCACACCTCGAAATTTTTCTTGTTAAAGAATATGTCCATATTTGTCAATATGTGTTCAGGCAATTTGATGGTTTATTTTTTTGTTGTTGTTGTTTTGACTAGTGTCTAGACTAAAAAAGAAAATACAAAAACAGTAACCAGTTCTGAAGTTCTCATGCAGATCAGGGGTGAAGTGAGTAACTTCTGTAGACACCTACTGTGCAACGGAGTTCTGTAAGATTTCTAGATGTGTTCTAGTAAGATTTCATCGTATACTACGCATGCCTTATATATTCGGACAAATGGTTTGCTAGCTATATATCTGCTGGGTTTAGATCTCCCTGGTTCTGACTTAATTTTTTTTAATTCAATGCAAAAAATACAAAATAAAAACAATCCTCAAGTTAGATTGAAAACTTTGCTTCGCTTTTCATATCTGTCCCTCGAATCCTAGATTGAATTTCGGACAACGGTACATTTAAACACGTCGTTCTGGACCATTTTACATATTGTTACAAGTGTGTCAATCTTTTACTTATGGTTAATTCGTGCTTCTTGCTACCTGTGCGGTGAGGTGAAAATGGCACCACAAAAAAAACATATGAGAAGTGTGTAATAAATATGGTATTTTTTGAACGGTCACAAGAATGGTGAAATGTCCTGTAAATGACACAGCTGAATAGAAGCTTGATTCCCTTCTCTCTTTTTTTTTTTTTTTCTTTTGGTTTGTTAAAATAGTCAAAAGTAGCATATCACTTGATGATCTGTGGACAGTCACTCCAGGCTTTGGCCTTACGCTTGGCAAGAGCAAGCCATGCTGGTTCAGTGGAAACCTGTGGAGTGTCACTCGGTGGGAAGCGCTTTGTTATATCCTTTGCTGCTGGGGGTGATGGGGTTGAGTCCGCTATCTCAACTGAAAAAAAAAGACCAACAATAGACCAATGTTAATGATTTAGTTTTTTTTTTTCTCAAATTTAATTTCACTTTGCCCTGGACATCTAAATAAAATTTAAAAAACTGCACCTGTAACAGAAGTGGGCAGGGTGTTGGCTTTCTTTAAGTTGTCACGACGTTCAAAGCGAGTCAGTAAAGTGTCTGGTCTCTTGTTCTCCTCTGGAGTTTGTGCCTTAGGAGTACTGGAGTTTCCATTCCCCTTACCCTCTGTAGGACTCACTATTCCAGCCTGTAACACAAATCCTCAGATTTTTCCCATTCTGTTATACTCATTCTTTAAGGTGCACATAACAGGATTATCCCCAGGTGCCAATCATTTTAAGCACATTTGGTGTTCTCAGGGGCAAAACAATGTACACAGTGCAAAACCACCCAGCTGGGACAGTGATGAGAAATAACCAATTAGAGCCTGACAGGAAATTCATATGCTTTGATGGGTAGTAAATCCAATTTCTGTAATAGACACGCCTATTTGTGTGGAAGAGCAGGAACAATATTAAAATCTAAGAATATTTCTTTGGTGTCAAGCGTTTTTCTTTATTTGGCAGCCAGTGGTGACATAAATTGGATCCAAATTTAATATTTGCTATTTACTTTTTCCCTCCTTACCAGGGAAAGGATTATGACATTTCGTTATCTCTTTATCATGGCACCTGTTAGTGGGTGGGATATATCAGGCAGCAAGTGAGCAGTTTGTCCTCAAAGTTGATGTGTTAAAAGCAGAAAAAATTGGCAAACAAAAGGATTTGAGGGAATTTGTCGAGGGCCAAATTGTAATGGCTAGACGACTGGGTCAGAGCATCTCCAAAACTGAAGCCTTTGTGGGATGTTCCTGGTTTGCAGTGGTCAGTATCTTTCAAAAATGCTCCAAGGGAGGAACAGTGGTAAACCGGCGATGGGGTCATGGGCAGCCAAGGCTCATAGATGCACATGGGGAGGAAAGGTTGGCATGGGTGGTCCGATCCAACAGACGAGCTCCTATATCTTAAATTGCTGAAGAAGAGGTAATGTTGTTAATGCTGGACGGGTCAGGACTGTTTTGGAAGCAAAAGGAGGACCATCACAATATTAGGCAGGCGGTTATAATGCTGGATCTGGTCGGTGTACATGAACATATCTAACAATGATTATATACAGTGGGGAAAATGATTATTTGATCCCCTGCTGATTTTGTTAGTTTACCCCCTTATGAATGAACAGTCCTTAAGTTTTAATGGTAGATTTATTTTAATGTTGAGAGACAGAATCTAAAAACTAATAAAAAAAAAACTTTTAAAGAAAGGTTATAATAATAATATAAATTTTTATTTGATTGAGTGAAATAGGTTTTTGATTCCCTACCATTCCAGCCTTGTGCAAGTCTACAATTCACTCGATCAAATACAAATTCATTTATAACCTTTCTTTAAAAAATGTAAACTATTTTTTACTATTCTCTCTCTGTTAAAATAAATCTGCCATAAAAATTCTAGACTGTTCATTTCTTTGTAAGGGGGTTAACTCATAAAATCAGCAGGGGATCAAATATTTTACAAATAAATTATTTTTAGTTTAGAATAGGTTAAGAGTGTGCATAATATAATGTGTAATAATGGTGCAATGGAGATTGAGAGCTCTGTTGGATCAATGCATTTACATTTTTGTCATTTTCTTTTTCTATTTTTTTCTATTTTTTAATTGTTGTTATATTATGTAAAATATCAATATTTTTTTTATGTCATTTAATAGTGAAAACAATGTAATTCCTTGTGGTTCACGTTATTAAAAAATAACAGCTCTTTTGCACTATATAGGACCAGTTGTCTTTGGACAAGAGAATATTTACTGCCCTGTGATTCCCCATCCAAACCCTCCACCATCATTTTCTCTTATTTCATGTCAATAGACCCAAACTTTAGACCCAAGTCTCAAAGTCACATGATATGCAGCTCTCCCATTCTTTTTCTTAAGAAAATGTAATTTTTGGAGAAGGCAGTGTTTTCCTTGGATCTCTGCAAGTAGTGTGCACACCTTTATATCCACCAAAAAAAGTCATGTTTTAAAGGTAATTTTTCATTGTGTAATCTACATTAGAGTATGTTTTCGTGCTAAAAGTGGTACTTACACTTTCTCTGTCCCTGGCTTGTTTCTCAGCCAGCTTTGCTTCTCTCTGGTTCTTCCTTTCCTCTCTGCTTTGCTGCTGTTCTCGAAATCCCTTCTGCTTCTGCAATGCCAGAGTGATCCATAATGGTCCTGTCTCTTTTTCCTGTGTCCGTGAGCTGTCCAAAGAATGCCTGCTCTGCAGTGAAGGTTTTTCTGTAAAGGACACAGAAGAGCAGTGACCGAGTCACACTAAGGAAGAACTCGATTGTCTCAACAATGTTCTTCATTGTGTTCACATATATTTAATGTAAGATTATACTTGCCTTTTCTTATGAGTTCAGCCCTTCGGTCTGTTTTCTCCCTCCATGGGATGCTAATGGATGGGAAAAAGGACTTCTTTTCTTTTGGCTCATCATCCCCCTGACCAGTTTTCTGACACTGCATGGATTCCGATGGCTCTGACTTTTGATCAGTGCGCTCTTCAGAACCTACCAATTCTGGCCCACGTGATCTTGGGGAGAGCATGTCCCCAGAAGTCTTTCTACTCGGTTTAGGTAGGGGAGAAGGTGGAGGTGTGGCGCCATCCGATGGTTTGTAAAATGTCGTTGGTTTCTGATAAATTGGGGGTTTAGAGTTGAGTCTGTCACATGCTGAAGAGGAAGCATTTCTACCAGACCTGGTGCGTGACTCACTCGGTACTCCTTGGAATTTGTTTCCACTCTCTCTAAGCGGAGTTACGACACCGGTCTTCTCAGAGATTGCAGAAGAGTCAGAGTGTTGGTCAGTAGATGTAAGGGGCACTGGTACTCCTTCAAAACTGTCCCCTGCACTATATCTTTTCTTCCTCTTCTCTGTAGATTGCTCACTGTGAAAACGAAGGGAGTAGTTGGTCCTCCTTAGCTTGATACCAAATGGTGAGGGCCTCTCATCACCACTTTGGTCTCTTGGTTCCCCATAATTCTTTGAGTTCTCTGGGTCCACTGGGCTCAGGAGTCCTGTTTCAGACATTGGAGATTTCAGGGATCCATGTGGTGAACTCGGGACCAGGAAGGAAGGGAGGTCTTTGGCAAACTTGCATTCTTCTGTACTGTCAGAGATACGAACAAACTTCCCTGCCTTATTTTGACCTTTGCTGGCAGTGGAAGGTGAACGAAGATGCTGGGTAGAAGCAGGTTCTGGAGATGGTAATTCCCCCTGACCTCCTTCTGGCTCTTCTTGATCGAAGACCTCAGAATTTCTATTTGAGTCAGGAAACTTCTTCCTGGCTGGAGTAATAGAAAACTTAGCACTTGCTGACATGGTCTTCCTGAGATTGGTGTGGGAGAATGGTGGCTCATTTATGTCTTCACTTTTTGTTCTGCTCTGCACCTCACTGTCTGGGGTATCCTGGTATTTTGCATCTAACCCACCTTTAAAAATCTTGGATCGTATACTGGCCCACTCTGCCAGAACAGCAGCACTAGTCTGGTCTGCAGATAAAGAAGATTCGTTTAAAGATTTGGTTTTTCCGGATTTGCGATCGGGTGAGGTTTTGCTTTTCCCTGCTGGTGTCCCAAAAGCTTTTTTGTCCTCAGAGAGACCAAGCAGAGACTTACAGGCTGTGTCTTTTATCTGATCCAGGTTTACTGCCGTACCACACAGCTGCGCTCCAGTCACCAGTATAGCAGTGTGAGGAACATACAGGGATGAAGATAAAGTCGGTGAATCAGGAAGTCCTGCAATGATTTCAGCAGCTGTTTCACCCTGCTGAGCAGGTACTGGGGTAACCGGTGTTAGATTGACCTTCTGAAATAGGATTTGCTTTTCACCCGAGGATACTTTGAAGGTGAAAGGTCTTTGCCTCTCTTCCATTTCCCTCCATCGTAGCTCCTCTGCTTTTCTCTTCCACTCTGGATCAGAGGAAACGAAATGCTCCTCAGCAGCTCTCATCTTTTCTTGATGCCTCTTTATTTTATCCTCCTCCTTCCTTTTCTTTTCATCAGCTAATCTTTTCATCTCAGCCTCCTCTTCCTCTTGTTGCATTCTTTGTTCCTCATAACGGCAAGCTTCTTCTTCTCTGCGCTGCTTTTCCTTTAACTCCCAAAGCCTTAGTTTTTCTGCCTCTTCCTCCTCCTCTTTTTGTTTCTGCTCCTCCAATTCTTTCATTCTCCTTTCCTCCTTCAGGCGAATGCGCTCCGCTATAAGTTCCTGCTCTCTTCTTTTTTCCTCCGCTCTCCTTCTCTCCTCTTCTCTCTTTTGTCTCTCTTCTTCCTCACATCTCTTCCTTTCTTCCACCTCCCTCAAACGCTGCTCATCTTCCCTCTTTCTTCTTTCATCCTCTTCCTTTCTTCGTTTCTCTTCACGCTGCCTTTGCTCCTCTTCCTCCCTTCGCTGGCATTCTTCCTGTTTTCTGCGCATCATCTCCTGTTCTAGTCTCAGTTCCTCAGCTCGTCTTTCTTCTTCTCTTTTTCTCATTTTCTCTTGGTCCTGGATTCTCTGGAATTCCAAACGCTCCTGTTCTCCTTCATGAAGTCTCTGCTTCTTTGACTTTTCAGGAAGCTCTTGATCGTCTCTGGTCCAGTGACTTCTTACATGCCCTTCTCTCCAAACCCCTGTTTCTTCTCTAAAGGTCTGCACATCTGTCTCTTCTGGTAGACCTGCTGGAATATCCACCTCCAGGAACTCCTAGAATTGAGAAAAAGATCACATTACAAAAAAAAAATAACATTTGCCCTCACTGTTTGTGGAGGTTGTGGCCTCAAGGCTTTAGTGTATGTCCAGAGGTCACATATATATATTGTACACTTTATTTCTAAAAGTATTGGTCACCTGGTCATAAGTATCATATGTGATTTTTAAACATTGCATTCCACATTTAGTCCCAATTTGCTCTTATAATTCTCTCCACTCTTCTGGAAAGCTGTTCCACTAGATTTAGGACTGTGCTTCTGGATATTTGTGTTCTGATGTTGTGTTTGTGATATATATAATATATCAGGTATATGTAGCGGATGATGAAAATATTCAGTTATTAATTGCTAAACCTGGCCAATGGTGTGTCTTATGTGTTTTGATCTCTGCCTAAACCCTTTGTGTGCTAGATGTTCACAACTGTCCTCAGCTCCAATTAAAGAATTAGTTTTCTTACCTGTGTGAATCTGCGATGCTTGCGTGACACTCGCTGGTTTTTGGGTTTGACTGACAGTTTATGTTTGGCAGCAGTGTTGTCCAAGCGTGGAGCAGACTGTGGAACGGCATCTAGGTTAATTGATTCGATCGTTCCAGGGGGGGGAGGCCGCTTTGTGCGTGGTGACTTCACAGGAGTCTTATATTGTACCACATCGTGGGTAGTTGAAGAAACCTAGTTTTGAAAATGAGTTATAGCACAAGCATTGGAATTCAAACTACTGAACTGTGACCATCACACCTATATACAGTATCTCAGCTATTTTTTTTTTTATATCTCTTCAAGTGACAATACTAAAGAAATGAAACCTGTATATATTTCACAGTAGTCAATATGTAGTTTGTACAGCAGTACAAATTTACTCAAGACACAGCCATTATTGTCTAAATAACTGCCAACAAAAGTGAGTACACCTTAAGTGATAACAGTTGTACGTAGTGTAACCATGCAAAGCCACATCACCTATTCATCATTCTTGACAGATCATACAAATGTGTGTATCTTGTATTAGAGCAGTTAAAATATGATGCTTTGAGTACAAATCTCTCATCCTGAACACTTGATGTTTAACATGGAACCTCATGGTAAAGACTCTCTTAGGTTTTGAGAATTAGAATTGTTGCTCTCCACAAAGATGGCGTAGGCTTTTAGAAGATCACTCTAAACACACTGAAACTGATTACATCAAAGAAGTCAAGTCCTTGTGTTGTGCACCAGGTGCAAAAGCTGATTAAAAAAAAAAAAGGAACATGAGTGCTGCAGAATTGCTTTAGAGCTTGCAGAAGTGGAAGGTCCGCCACACACTGCAACAAGAAAAAAGTCTCTTCTGAAGCGGGTTTACAACTGTTGAAGGTCGTTTTCAACAGTTTGTTGAAGACGACCTGTCAATTCAAGAGCATGAAATGCTACAACCATGTCCTGTGTTCTGATTAACTTGTTTGGCTCAGATGGTGTCACGCATTTGTGGTGACGCCCTGGTGAGCAGAACCAAGAAAATAATGTCTTGCTTACAGTTAAGCAAGGTGGTCTTAATATCATGGTCCTTATTCAATTCCCAGGAGGATTAAGGCACTGCTAGGTAACAATGGTTCTCACACAAAATATTGATACTTAGGGTGTACTCACTTTTGTTGCCAGTTATTTAGACAATAATCGTCGTATTTTAAATTATTTTTCGAGGACAGTAAATCTGTACTGCCATACAAACTGCACATTGACTACTCTAAAATATATCCAAGTTTCTTTTCATGGTATTGTCCACTATCAAGCTGCCACTACTGGGCCCTTGAGCAAGGCCCCTAACACCCAACTTAATTGCTTGCCAAATGCCATAAATTTAAATGTAAACGTGTCTTTAGGACAATGTGTCTTTTAACAAAGCAAACTCCATGAATACATGGTTTAAGAGGGCTGGAGTGGAACAACTTTAACCCCACTGAACACATTTGGCATAACCTGGAAAACCCACTGAATCTTTTTAAATCTCCTCAGCCACACTAGTAAATCTTGACAGTCAGGTGTCCACAAACCTTATATCATGTACTATAGTTCCTTTCAGCTAACAGTTATATACACCTTTTATCAATATCTGTCATTTGTGTTGTTAAAGACATAGGACATATTTAGGGTACTTTTTCTAACCTTTTCCCTGGCTTCGAAGTCCGGTTTCTCTGGCTCCACTTGTGCTAGGACTCGTAGAGGACTTCTTTGTACCTCTTCCTCATCCGAGCTTCCTTCATCTCCTTCACTTTTTCGTAGTGAGGAAGGTTTCTGACCAAACTTTATGTTATGAGCTATCTGCCTCTGTAGGATTAAACACAGGGTAAAGAGTTATACGTTAAATGATATGTGGTGCAACATTACATCTAAATCTAATATGATTAGTACGATTTTAATAAATTCTTTATAACAGCATGGCCTTTGAGGCTCAGAGAGGTATCATTACTGTTTCATAGTTCCATTGTCCTGTGTTAGATCCTAAAGCTGGGGTTACTTTCTGTGCACATTCTCCCCATGTTCACGTGCAGAACATGCAGGTAAGAGGATTAGCTATGCTAGGTGTAAATGTGTATGTGATCCACCTCAAAGTCCGACCATGATAAAGTGGTTACAAAACTGTTAATAAAGACTCTCTGACAAATCAGATTTAAAAATGAAGAAAATCCCAGAATTTTAAGCTTTATAAAAGCCGATGTTTGTTTAAAACTGAAATACCCTCAGGGATCAGCACTTAATGTAAAGGTTAATAGGTTGTTCATTATTAGTTACACTTACTTGCAGGTTCCTGACTTTGTCTGAGACGTTCTCTTGAGACATGGTCAGTTCTGAGCACGGCTTCTCTACAGAGTCCTCAGTGATGAAGATGCTCTCGTGTGAAAAAGCTCGAGACCCTAGGGGATTTAGTTCTCTATACACACACACACGCACACAAACACACATGTAGTTTAGTATTATAAGGTTTTATAACAAAGCAAATTACACAAAATAATTAACTATTTATGTTCTAGCTCAAATTTCACTTGTGAACCTACACTATATTGACAGAGGTTTGTGGAATCTGACCATGAGATTGGTGTTTATTGAACATTTACAACACATTTATTCCCAAATTGTTATAATGACCTCCGCTCTTCTGGGAAGATGTTCCACTAGATTTTGGAGTTTACTTGTTGAAATTTGTGGTCATTTATTCACAAGGGCGGTAGTAAAGTCAGGTACTGATGTAGATGAGGCGAGGAGGCCTGGGGTGCATTTAGTATTCCAGTTTATACCAAAGGTGTGAAAATAAAGTTGAGGTCAATGCTTTACAGTAGGCCAATCAAAATCTACCACTCAAACTTATAAAACCCATATCTCATAGCTCTGGCTAAAGCAAGCTGTAGATTTGTGCAAACCGGCAGTGACGTTGTTAAAGTTTTGGGTATCCTAGCTCATGTGAAGGGAACATTTTCTGCTATCACATCCAAAGACATCCGTTACAACGGTCTGCCTCCAACTTTGTGGTAACAGTTTTTGTTCATATAGTTTGTCTATTATTTAACAAAACATAAACGTATTTTTAAATTTCCAATAATTGCCAGATATATAACCTTAGATGCTGATTGGACTCCTCCAGGCCAGAGGCCACCCCATTGCTCACATCACCGGTGGAGTGGCTGGTTTTAAGTTTGGATTCCTCAAACCCACGCTCCGTCTCCCTCCTCCGTTTCCTTCCAAACAGGCGGCGAAACGGCTGGAATTTACCCGGCCGCCGCCGGTCTGCAAAAGAAAGCATACAGGTTTATGATTGTGAGAGAAGTATGAAGGCATGAACGAGTAAGTAACAGTTCTATTGATATTTACTCAATACTGAAACATCTGGTCTTTTTTCCTCAAACCAAAACAGAGAAGAAACAACAAAATGTATTTATGCAGACGGCGGTTCACAAAGTAGTTACACACAATACAGACTCAGACATTTAAGCATGAGCGTCTTTTATATGCTCTTGTTTTACACTTGCATTCTTTGTCATTTGTCTCATTGATTCACTCATGTAACATACAAATATTTACATGTAATGTCGCCATTACTGTGTGATTTAATAACTTTTTTTTATATTGTTTGTGCCCTTTCAAAATTATTATATAGGAACAATACTATAATGCTTTGCTATACTATACTGCTTTCAAAGCTTGAATGTGTGAATAAATCTACCATACTTAAACAAATACTCTTCAAATTTAGTTTCCTTCTCTACAACACAGCTGGTATAAATAAATTTGGGCGCCATTCAGCTCAAAATACCAGATTATCACAATTTAGCCAGTATGAACAGACATACGAGGCATCCCAACAGTCTGGAAATTTAGAACAAATGGATGTATAATTCATACAAACACTTACTTGATGTTACTTGATGTGAAAACAAGTAACATCGTATAATTGTAAAACAATTATAATTCATCATATATTCATAATGAGTCATTATTTTACCTACAGTTATTTATTGCCATTGCCTTTTTATTGCCTGACAGCACTGGTGTATTATTTTTTTACATTTTACAGTCTTTGTGATGGCCACTCCAATTCTTTGAGTGTACTGTAGTATACTGTAATGTAAGTAGTATATTCCAAATACTATAATACAGAGCTCACAAATATTCACACACATAGACAGTAACCAGAGCTCCAGATCGATCCAGGCAACATGAACCAGTAAAACAATTTGAATAGTGCTACTTGCACGGCATGATGCTCCATGATGCCATATTTTATTAAAATAGATTTAATAAGGAAAATATCAGTATACGGAACTATGTAAATTTATATAACTAAGACATTTGATTCAAATTTGCCTGCCTGCACTTGCATCCATCTGGAACTGCATTAAATGACAGATTGAAACAATTAAATGACAGATTGAAACAATTCAGCACTCAAAGTATGAAACTGAATATTAAAGTCCCGGTAATGCCTAAGAACACAATAAGCATTACTTTGTGATTGAGAATTATGAAGAGAAAGTATCTGTGTGTTGTGGGAGTCTGACTAAATGGTTACCATTTTTGGAGGCCACGGTGGCTGCTGGAATCCTTATATATACACTATGTTTATCATTTATACATGCACTATTAAACACTATATTCTGCTGTGAACAACAATAGAAAGTAGGTATTAATATTGCTTAAAACAGAAGTGCACATGCAAGGATCTGATCTATTGGAGTAAAAAGTATATAAGTATGTATGTGGTATGGAAACTTATACAGTCAAATTAATAAATATATGCAGTGTACACTATTTTCAATTGCGATTATTTCTCTTTATGCATCGTGAATATAGAGGAGTTTAACACAAAGTATAGAAAGTGTAGAGGAGGTATTGAAAGTATAAAAAGTATAAAACCAGAACCACCACTTTCTCCTTATATACTGTATGTATGTTAATGAAATCATGGACCCCCAATAATCTTCATTTGCTCGCAAGGGTAAATTGTGGTGTCTCTTGTTTCTTTGTTGTGTCTCAAGAGGTTTTGTGTTTTTGGTTGCTGTATTATGTATAACAAGTTCTACATTTTGTATAAATGGCAGACAAAGAAAATTACTGAAGCTGCAACACATGGCATATTACACTGTGCCAATATAAATGTTTACAAAAATAAAGCCGAAATGGAGAAACCGCGTGTGAAAAACTAAGTACACCTTCACTGCCTTTCTGTCTGGAGCATTCAGGTGTGTATTAACATAACCTTGCATCACAGTTGCCAATCTTCCCAGGCCTCGAAAGTTCATGACACAATGGCTGAAACAGAAAACAATCAAGGTGTTGCAATGGCCTAATCAAATTACAGACCTCATCCTGACTGAAATGCTGTGGCAAAACTTTAAAAGAGCTGTGAATAAACAAATGCCCACAAACCTCAAGAACTGAAGCAACATTTAAAAAAAATAATTAAGTACCAAAAGTCATACAAAACAATATTACCTTTAGTTATTCCTGATAACGCTGGTTCTACAAGTGATTATATCATGAGGTATACAAAGTTTTTATACATGGCTTCTCCATTTTGGTTTGATTATTGTAAATAATGACAGTTTACTATGTCATGTGGTGTTGTTCAGCTGTGGTTGTATTTATCTACTTCTAAGACCTTCTAAGAACCAGATAATTTTTATTATGTCCTGGTATGTAAAACCATAAAACCATGCTTTGAGAGCAAAAAAACACCCCGCATACATACGTTTTTATAGATGATTTCTTGCATAGGTGTATTAGAACATGTTTGCAAGTATATTACTAGTTTTACGTGAAGCCTCAAATGTAAAGACAGCTATGGATGCATTCGAAACATGTGATATGTGACAAATTACATTTCTCACAGTTTATATCTGAATTTTAAGCAAACTTTTACAGCGATGTAAAATGTTACATTTATTCATTAATACTGATGATGTCCGCAGTTGGCATCAAATTATGCTCATTCATAAAACCCCCTTAGAGAAAGATAGATAAGAGGCTAGTCGAGACTTCTGTGCATGTTTATGTATACAGTGTGATCTCTTTCATTAAAGAGCCACTCTACACCACTGACACGCTAAATGCATTTAGTGACCCTTGGTGGATCTGTTACAGGCTAAAAGTGGAATCAAGGGTCAGATTACAAATTGTGTTTTTACTACACAAAGGCAGTGTGGAAGAATGATAAAGGTGTCATTGAAATGGATGCTTGAGATGTTCTATAAAATCACCACTACAAGTATTTAGTTTCAGTCACATCTTGTTTTCATTAACTAATTTATTTTGGAAATCTCTCTCTCTCTCTCTCTCTCTCTCTCTCTCTTTCTCTCTTTCTCTCTTTCTCTCTTTGTACATGCTGTTCCCGGGTTCTGTCCGGTCTCACTTGCACAATACGTTGCTGCAGGCGTGTTCAGCTACCGAGGCGTGGAAGTGGACTGGACAGCACTCTGTCAGGACAGTGGCATTTGGTGCCCCTCAATGCATCCACACCACACAGCTTAAACTACAGAACAACCAGAAGCTCCTCGTACTACAAAATTACACTGAAGCAAATCCACTGAACATAGCAGTACACCTCCACTCAGAACGTTTTTTCCAATTTCATTTCTTAACCATTCATCATCAAACCACTGCTAATTATTTGCTGGAAAATACATATTTTAATGCAGCAGACGTATTTTATCCCCTGAACAATAAGAAACATGAAGCATTACAATACAATTACAAATTGTTGGTCTAAGATTGCAGGAAAACTGCGATCACATGATCAGCACCAGCTGCACTGGGCATTCTGGTTTTGGGTGTAGATTAATCATTAAAAAAGTCAGGTGAATCCATTCTAATACAATAGTGTGCAAAAACTGGAGGGGTCCATATTTTCTAAACTCAGTGTGCTGTAATAGTGTGTAATGAGATTGCATGCAAGTACTTAATCATCTCATTTTATAGTATAATAGTATAGTCATCAGAGCATAGTTATTGTACTTTGATAATGACATGAAAATTATTTGCCAATAATACCAAAGATGATACCTAATCTTTATCATGATTTATTTCCTCTTTAAAAGGTACACATATATTTCTTATAGTAAAGGAAACATTTGCTGAAGCATTTAACGAATCTGTTTCCACAGAATCACTGCAACTCAAAGATTATAATTCATTGACAGAAAAATGCATGAGAGAACTTCTTATCCAAATCAGGCAGGAGGAACAACAAACACAAGCCTCTGACCTCAAAATGTCCCAACTCTCAGATCTTTTCCTCATTCAATATAATGTAATTATATAATGTGATTATAATGTGATTAGAATATATATATATATATATATATATATATATATAAACCTTAGGAGCAAAACTGTGTAATTTCTTATCACATTTAATCATTTACACTGGTGCATCAGCATAAAATTTAAAGATCGGATACAAGTTGCTATTGATGTGCTATCCTTTAATTATTTAAAAAGTGACCAATAATTTGTGACCAATATTTGAGATGTAGATGGATTTCTCTTCACTGAACTGTTTCTCAAGCACATTTTCTCAGCACCGCTGCTGCTACGTGAATGACGTATCACAACACTACAGAGACCAAGTTGTGTACTAAGAGTCACATAGAATACAGACTAACATGGCAGAGGTAGAGCTGCATCTTCCTGGAGACAGAACAGGAAAAGACAACTGGTTTAATTAATTAATTTATTTATTTATTTATTTTGCATTACAAAGGCCTGTTTGTGAATTAGCTATGCGTTAGAAGTCAGAAGGCACTTAAGTAAACGTATCATTTGCTGTCGGTCTGAACCAAAGAAATAAAAGTGAACTATCAGTTCCTATATAAAGTGTACCAATATGTTATGCATATTGAATTGCATAACATCATATTTTTTCCATTGCATCATATTGGGTTGAATTGCATCGTGTTAAATCTATATGAAAACGGTCTGCTCTGTGTTGTGAAATATGGATCTTTAATGTATTGTATCGTTGGCTATGCATCACCTCACTTATGGAGAACTTATGGATCCAACTCCATACTACTCTGTCCTCTACATATCCCTTTTTCAAACCAACTACTTGTATATCTTCCCTCACCACATCTATAAACCTCCTCCTTGGCCTTTCTTTTTTCCTCTTTCCTGGTTGGGCCACCCTTAGCAGCAACAACTCCAATCAAGCGTTTGCGATAACTTGCAATGAGTCTGTTACAGCGCTGTGGAGGAATTTTTGGTCCACTCATCTATGCAGAATTGTTGTAATTCAGCCACATTGAAGCTTTTTCCAGCATGAACCACCTTTATAAGAATATGCCACAGCATCTCAATAGGGTTCAGGTCAGGACTTTGACTAGGCCACTCCAAAATCTTCATTTTGGTTTTCAGCTTCAGCTATTCAGAGGTGGACTTGCTGGTGTGTTTTGGATCATTGTCCTGCTGCTGAACCCAAGGTCGCTTCAGCTTGAGGTCACAAACAGATGAGGTCAGGATTTTTTTGTAAACAGCTGAAATCATGGTTCCATTTATCACAGCAAGTCTTCCGGGTCCTGAGGCAGCAAAACAGCCCCAGACCATCACACTACCACCACCATGTTTTACTTTTGGTATGACGTTTTTTTTCTGAAATGCGGTGTTACTTGTACGGCAGACGTAATGGGACACAGAGTATTTTCCTAAAAGTCTTTGGAATCATTAAGTTGTATTCTGGCAAAATTGAGACAAGCCTTTTATGTCTTTTTGCTCAGTCACTGTATTTGTCTTGGAGTCTGCCATGCAGACCAATTATGCCCAGTCTCTTTCTTCTGGTGGAGTCATGAACACTGACCTTCACTGAGGCAGGTGAGGCCTGTAGCTCTTTGGATGTTGTTGTGGGGTCTTTTTTGACCTCTTGGATGAGTCGCCACTGTGCTCTTGGAGTAATTTTGGTCGGCCGGCCACTCCTGGGAAGTTTCTCCAATGTTCCATGTTTTTGTTATTTGTGAATAATGGCTCTCACTGTGGTTCGCTGAAGTCCCAAACTTTAGAAATGGCTTTATAACTTTTTCCAGATTGATAGATCTCAATTACTTTCTCTTATTTGTTTCTGAATTTCTTTGGATCTCGCCATGATGTCTAGCTTTTGAGGATCTTTTGGTCTACTTCACTTTGTCAGGCAGGTTCTATTTAAGAGATTTCTTGATTGCGAACAGGTGTGGCTGTAAATCAGGCCTGGGTGTGGCTAGAGAAATTGAACTCAGGTGTGATAAACCACAGTTTTAACAGGGGGGCAAACACTTTTTCACACAGGGCCACGTAGTTTTGGATTTTCTTTTCCCTCAATAATAAAAACCTCTATTTAAAATCTCCATGTTGTGTTCACTTGTGTATCTTTAACTAATATTAAAATTAGTTTGATGACCTGAAACTTAAATTTTTTTTTATGAACATGCAAAAAACATAAAAAATCTGGAAGCAGCAAAAACTTTTTCACACCACTGTATGTATTGCAGTAGGTCCTTATTTCATATAATAACAAACAAACAAACAAACAACCCAATGCTCTGTGATTACCTGTAAGGACTAAACACACTTTACTGGGCAAAACGGCAGAGTTGAATCATACACAGTTGAAAATAAAGCTCCTTTTTATAGAAATAGGCAGTTTGTTATGGAAAAATGTTAATAAAACATTTTGACCTCTTCCTCTTTGTTTGCATCGTGATTGAATTCTGTGTAGGAAAGATTTTGCCTTGTTTCCTTGTTTTCGCTATAAATTATCCCTAGTCTGAGTGTATCTTCATTCACCATATGCGTATTATTGCCTGCGTATTTTTGACCTGACTTTTTGATATGTGAACTGGATTGTGTTTGCACTCCAATATCTTGAGTATAATCCTGACTGGCTAAGTGGTGACTATTCTTGGTGTGTCTATCCGGTTAATAAAATAAATTCTGTTAATTCTGTAATCTATTTTTAATTGCCAAAACAAAAAAACAAACAGGGAATGCTTTTCAATCCACAGAGATGTTGTTCCACTAGATTTTGTAGTGTGCTTATGGAGAGTTTGCTCATGCAGCCACAAGGGTGTAAGTAAAGACTGATGAAGGTGAGATGAGGAGGCTTTAATTTAATGCTACCACATCCAAAGACACCTCATTCAGCCACAAAATACTAATGCAGGTGAAGTGAGGAGGCCTGGGGTGCAGTCAGCGTTCAAATTAATCTTTATTAGGGTTGATGTCAGAGCTCTATTGCTGGCCTCTTCAACCCATCTTCATGGAGCTCATGTCATGCTGGAAGAGGTTTGAGTCTCCTAGTTGAAGTGAAGGGAAAATTGAATGTTGCCACATCGAAAACATCATATACAACTGTGTGCCTCAAGTTTTGTGGTAACTGTTTGATGAAGAACCACATATGGCTGGAACTACTTTTGTCCATTTAATATATTTTAAATAATAAAGGAATTATGTATAAACTGATAGAGACAAATCTTCAGCTTTTTTTTTTTTTTTTGGTAAATCTGCTTTGTAGCAATTTCCATTGGTAAAGATGTATACAAATACAATTTTATTGAACTGGAATTGGATATAGCATTAAGTTCACCATTTAATAAAGCAAACATTGAACTGACGGTACAGTAGTTAGCATGTGTAAAGAAAAAACTTCCCCACTTGATTATGACAGTTTACACAACTAATACTTGACACTTTAAAGTAAGAATTTTAATGATTACATAAAAGTCCAGTCTGTATAAGAACAGAACAAGCTGTACTGTGTACTTTATACTACATACACTACAGACCCTGACTATCAGTGTTCTAGGTGTGATATTAAATAGGTATTTAATAAATCTAGGTATTTAATAAAAAAAAATAGTTCTTGAGAGTCATACCAACAAAATCCAGTCTTTATTATTTTTTTACTATCTCACTTTACATACCCTGCATTAACTGTACAGAAATGTCTGTATGTTTTTTTTTTTATTAAATTCTTTAATTTTCCTATTTTTTTTAAATATATTTTTTTAAATATTTTCATAACACCAGCACACCATGACAAACTCCTTGTACATGCAACCCATGATACGTGGCAATAAAGATGAATCTGAATTTGATTCTGATATCTAATACCATTCTCTAGCTTAATACTGTAAAGCTATAAATCCACATGGTTCCTAACTTCAGAACTTCGAGCTGAACCTGGAATAGATTGACACCTTTAATATAAATCATGGAATGGAAAGGCAATGATATACAGTGTCACACGATGCACAGCATCACACGATACAGAGCAATGAAACAGACTGGAGGCACACATTTAGAGTACAGAGCACAGCACACAAAGTCCTGAATGGGCTTTTGTAAGCTTTAATCAGCGCTTACAAACCCATCAGTGTCACACTCCTCTTAAAGAGACAGCGCTTAATTAAGGTAATTATCACCTTGATCTGTTCCATTTAGCATACTGATACAATTTGGGCCATAGTGCTGTCTCTTTAAGACCGGCTGCTCTGTTTACCTGGGCCTTCAGATAGGGTTACTTCTACACGCACGTCACGCTTAGCCTCCTTACTGTCCATCACCATGGTTATGAAGAGCTTTTTTTTACCTGCATCAAGGGTAGAAAGTGGGGGAAAAACATAAACACATGGGAGATTTCCACTGGATCTTGTCAAAAGGGATTTGGGAGTGTACAGGAGGAAGAAGATTAGAGGAAACGTGATCGCCCAGTTGCTCAGAGAGACCATGATGCTGATGGCTCACCTGCATCTGATCTCTCTCTTTCTCTCTCTCTCTCTCTCTCTCTCTCTCTCTCTCTCTCTCTCTCTCTCTCTCTCTCTCTCTCTTTCAATCTCTATCTCTCTAGTCTTCCTCGCATTCTGCTGAGTCTTAACTGTACTCTTTCATCTCTCAACCTACTTATTCCTCTCCTCAATTATCCTCAATTATGCCATCACTGTCTCTGTTGCTTTGTTTCTCAGCCTCACTAGAAATGTTTCTCCTATCACAGACTATCCTCTCTCGATCACGCTGTTTTACAAATGTGAAATATGCTTCAACATCTGCCATTAAGTTTTTTCTCGAAAGAGTGGATCAGTGGAAATGCAATTAATGTGTTACTGCTTTGGCAAGACAGAATGCCAGAGAGAGTATTTGTTCAAGTTTGGATTTGAATTACAAGCTCAAGTTGCATAGCTGTGTGTATGTGTGCTCGTGTGCGCGAGCGTGTGTGTGCACGCAATTTAATTCCATCATACTGATAATACAGAAGGAACGAGAGCTGTTATTAGATGATGTAGGTCATTACTACATTATAGATATGTGCCTGTCATGAAAGAAATGGCTAATTCTGATTAATGACTGGAGATGAAGACACTTACAGGTATCATTTTACTATACAGATAGTAGCACATACACACACACACACACACACACACACACACACACACACACATACTTGTACTTGTGTGTCAGGTACATGTAAAGAAATTAAATGAAATCATTTCTATGTAAAAATATTTTTCACTACAAAGTGAAAATAAACAACAATACAATATACTAACAATCCTGTATATTAATAAGTGTATGCGTGATTGTGTGTGTGTTTACATGTGTATGTGTAGGATTGTATTTTCCTGTTTTTCCCTTCATGTGTAGTCAGGGTTACTAGAAGTGTAAAGCAAGTAGAGAGTTGTAGTAATTAGTTGCAGATAAATAACAAATCAGTACAAGAATGGGAACAGAAATTATAACATGGCAATACACAAGTATGTATAAGTGTATGCGTGATTGTGTGTGTGTTTACATGTGTATGTGTAGGATTGTATTTTCCTGTTTTTCCCTTCATGTGTAGTCAGGGTTACTAGAAGTGTAAAGCAAGTAGAGAGTTGTAGTAATTAGTTGCAGATAAATAACAAATCAGTACAAGAATGGGAACAGAAATTATAACATGGCAATACACAAGT
>MU551602.1:1355371-1404288 GCA_024362625.1 Silurus asotus | reverse complement strand
ATTATCTATTATATTATATTATATTATATTATATTATATTATATTATATTATATTATATTATATTATACAATTATGTGAAAAAGTAAAGAATTCTGTGGTTTCATCCTGGAAACACAAACCAGTCATTTTCTAATTGTACTTTTATGTACTTTTATATTTAACATGCTAACTAAGTCCTGTAGAATCAGATCATCAAGCATTGCATGGTCTAAAAAATTAGCTGACTTTGCCAGGACTATCGCTACTTGGAAGATTTTATAACTGCCTTGAATGAATAATCTTCCTCACTGTAGAATGATGGACTTTGGAAATGGCCTTATAACGCTTCCCAGATCGATAGGCAACTACAATTGCTTCTTTAAGATCACTGCTGATGTCTTTCTTTCTTGCCATTGTATTAACACACATCTAAACATTTTATATTAATAATTCTTAGAAAAGAATTCTTATAAAATTCTTATGGAAGCAGTAAGGGTGTACTTATTTTTGAACACATTGTTTCTCCATTTTGGCTTTATTTTAGTAAAAATAAAGAATGACAAATTATAATAAGTGATGTGTTGTTAATCTGAGATTATATTTACCTCATTTTAGACCTGATAAGGTCCAGCTAATTTTTGATTATGTCCTGATGATACCAAAGGTGTTCAATAGTGTTGAGATCAGGTCTCTATCGCAGGTCACTCAACATCCTACACTCCAACCCATGTAATCCATATCTTCATGGAGCTGGCATTGCTACTGCATCCAAAGAAGTCAAATACAATTGTGTGCCTCCAAATTTGTAGAAACAGATTCTGGGAAGAACCACAGTTGTCCCAAAACTTTCGTCCATATAGTTTATCTGTGTGTCTTCTTTTAAAGCGTTATGCTTTATTCATCTTTAGTTCCACTAGTAAATATAAGTGAGACAGCTCTATCATATCTTGTTCCTGATACTTTTTCTTTTTTCTAAAATCCATACTCATAACCCTGTTTGCTTATGCTGTTTTTCCTAACGAAGTTAAGAAACGTAGAGGAAAAAGCACGAACAAGAAGCGGTCTATTGAAAAGCCCACAGTTCTTTTTTCTTATTATTGAAAATTTGGCAGACTTGAATGGAGAGGAGAGTAACCTTAGCAGCGTAAACTGATATGTAACACGCACATCCTTTGTGCCACACCCTATACGCTTCCCTGAGTTCTGATTCAATGTACCTCTGCCTTAGTATTTGTTTTCTCTTCCCCATTAGTAGATTTTGGAGTGTGCTTGTGGAGATTTGTGCCCTTTGAGCCAGAAGGGCATTACTAAGTCAGGTACGAGGTAAGAGCTCTGAAGCAGGCCACTCAAGATCTTCCACTGCAACCAATTTAAAGCATATCTTCATAGAGATTGCTTTGTGCACAGGGGAATTGTCATACTGGAACAGGTTTGGGTCTCCTAGTTCAAGTGATGGAAACAATTTAAGCCTACTGCATGCAAAGTCATACAAGTCAATACAATTGTGTGCCTCCAAGTTTGTGGTAACAGTATGGTGAAGAACCGCATATGGTTGGAAAGTCAGGCGTCCCAATACTTTTATCCATAAAGTGTATAAAAGTCAGTTCACAAAAATCCATTAAACTGGTATAGGAGTAGTTGTTCCTAATCAATATTTGCAGGTGCAGCAAATTTATGCTCTTCAAATCTGCTGTTTTAAATTCTGATATAATATTGATACATTTTTTTTTCTTAAAGTATCTACCAGAGCATATACTCCTATATAAAAATACGTTTCTGTTTTTCTCAAAGGTTTTATTTTACCGAATTATTTAAGAGACGATCGGTTTTAATTTATCAGCTGAATTCTCAAATCTGATTGGTCATAAGATTTGGATTAGTCCTGTATAAACGCACAGTTTGGATTGTAACATTTATCTTTCTAATAAATTAACAATATATTAACAGTTCACCTCCATTTTATACAATTAAATATTGTTAATTCATTATAATTAAGAGTATATTAAGTCAGATGTGCCACATAATTAATATCATAAATATATATTTCTAATAATGTAGTAATGTAATAATGATAAAAAAAGATATAATATATCTGATAAGTAACAGTCACTATACTTTGTAAAGATTTCCAGATGTGTGTGTTGTTAGCTTTTTTTCATCAACTTCAAAAGAGGGAGAGATGGATGGTGACTGTGATATTTGTTATAATGTAAGTAAGGACAGAATCTCACTTTCAACATTAGCTGTAACTTTAAACTGTTATAAATGTAAGTCAGTTATTACAAAACAATTTGTAATCGAAGTCAATATCGATTTGGTCAGAGTGTATTCACCACCCCAGTGTGCATTGTTGTTAATTCGACAGTTTGGTTCATGATGTTTTCTTCCTAACTTACTTATTTTTCTGTAAAATGAACGTCTGTAATAATAAATAGTAAGTTTGTGTAGTGGAATGGTTTTCTTCTGCCTTCCTGGCTGCTTCTCTTTTGATCAATTTATTCAGTGCAATTAATACATATTGAACCTCCGGTTATGTGTTAACAGCAAGCTACAGCCAAATGTCACAATGGGGCAGCGTTACGGCGTAAATGCGCAATGCTGTAGCAAGCAGGCGTACACGGTGATGCGATGCTCGGTGCGCGGAAGTGCGCCTTTACCTAATTTGGCTGCACAAGAGGAAAATGCCGCATACCACTGCAGGAAAACCTTAGGGAACATGGGATCGGTCTTCTGCAGGTGGCTTTCTAATCACCTGATGCTGCACCTTGACACTTAGGAGAGAAATATAAAATGATGCCTGGAATACATAAGATGAATTTTGGGAAACAGAAGCCCATGAGAATTACAAGGTAAATCCACAATATACAAGTTATTAAATAATGTATGGATGATGATGATGGATCACTGCCAAGAGAGTGAACATTCTTAGTAAGTATGTACTAAGAAAAAACAAGCGCCTGCTGTCATTTCCACGTTACAATTCCACTTGCGATTGGCACTCTAAGATGCGATGAAGGAGGTGAAGACGAGGAAAATAGCACTGAAGTGAAGCAACACTGAGATAAAGCCAACAGGATCTCGCACACATACATATAATGACACATTTAAAGCTAAATATGGTACATGAACAAAAAAAGGTAAAAAAAAAAAGAAAAGATCATAAATATGTTGTAATGAACCGACATATTCCAAAAGATACTGTATAATGTAAAATATTTAAAAGTGCAACCTGGATTTACATTTACAGTATACACTCCTCTACACAAGTTATTCCAGTGGTCTCCAACATGTGGTCCACAAGGAGTCTGTGACAAGCACGACAAGAAAATCTTATATATAGACTCAATTTTAAAGCTTAATTTTTCATGTTTATTTTGGTAATAAATGATATTTTTTGGAGTATATCAAACGAATAGAACTATAGATTATTATAACATGTAAGGAAGAGCTCTGAGCTATGTAGTTTTTTACTTTGAGGTTTTCAGATGATATTTAGTATCTACACCATAACGTACAAAAAAGGTGGTGATGTGTTTGTGTGTGTCATCGTTTTTATGTCGAGAGTGACACTAAAAACAGCAGCACAGGACTGTATGGGGATTTCAGAGTGGCACGACTGGTAAATAATAGCTGTCCGGAGAACAGAAGTGCATTGTGCTCTGACGGACTTCAATACAGTAATTTAATGATGAACGCTTTAACAGGAATCAAAGGAAGCTGGAATACAGATGCACGGATCTATAAAAAAATGTACGCTTACCTTCTTACTGAATTATCCTGGTGAAAGGACATCTGTTAGCCTGTGTGGATGTAAGAGTGTGTGTGCGTGCATGTGTGTGTGTGTGTCCATTCCACCTCCCTGCTGTTGTGTAACTGGGACATTATCTGGAGTCAGGTGTCGCTTTGCGACTTGAAGAGCCCGTGTGTGTGATAGAGTGTGTGTGTGTGTGTGTGTGTGTGTGTCGGTCAACTCTCATGTGCATCTTACTACATTTTACAAATACTGTATATACATGATTTTAATGAATGTGATTATTTTAAGACAATTCTTTTTTATTATTTAAGACCCTTATAATAATAATGAAAAAAGTGTGTTTGTGTTTAGGGTAGTAAGCGTGAGAAAATACAAAAAGGAAATAATGTTCAGCATGTGCAGTATGTGTACATGCATATTCATGAGCCTGACTAAAAGAGTGAAGAAAGCATCGGAATAGAAACATGGACAGAGAGACAGAGTGTGTGAGAGAGAGAGAGAGTGTGAGAAAAAAAAGAGAGAGAGAGAGAGAGAGAGAGAGAGAGAGTGGGTGACATTGAGGTGGTATGGTTTGGTTTCTACAGCGATCTCTGTTTCTGCTAACAGAATGGCACTCTGTTCCTCAGCCAGCTAAGCAAAGCAGGAGGAACAGATGGGCATTGATCATTTTAAACTGCCTGACTAACACAAAGACTAGAATTGTTAAAAAACTGTAAATATGTGTGTGTGTGTGTGTGTGTGTGTGTGTGTGTGTGTGTGTGTGTGTGTGTGTGTGTGTGTGTGTGTGGTGTGGGAATACCTAATTATCTCTTTATGGGGACCCAATGTCCTCATAAAGATAGAAATGCATAAAAGCTTGGACCTTTTAAGGGACATTTGTCTGGGCATAATCAGTAACTGTATATGTGAAACCCATAGAATTAAAAAATAGACAGAGCAAGCTGGTCATTGATCTGCACAAACCCCCAAAATGTTAATGTGCATTGGCACATGTGGTGTTTAACCGCAAATAACTGACATGTGCCACATTATAATAATTAAAAAAAAACGTCACTTCGGTGGGCTTTTTGAATGATCTACGTTGGCTAAGAGAGAGGCCACAATCATCAGTGTTTTTGCTTACTACAATTGATTTGGAGCTTCAATCCAGATAAAATGGCATTTCAGGCACTGCCACAATGTTTTTTATGTTTAATATGATCATTATTTATTTCCCCACTTTATGCACCTCAATAATTCAATCGGAAATTTTTTGGAGAACAGTACCACAGTTTTATTACCATTGTGTCCAACTTTGGTGCACTCTCATCTGCTTGACAGCTCACTTCACCTTCACTGTAAACCGACAGTCATGGACCGATAGTTCTAGTCCGTATCTCTTATAGCACCTTCAAAGGGTGGTATTGGCCATTCAGCACCTGCACCACAGCAGATTTCTGCACATGGCACACAACATAATCAAGGACTCCTCACATTCCAGTCACAAACTGTTTAGCCTCCATAGAGAAGGAGATACAGAAACATACACACTAAAACCAGCAGGTCCAGGGCCAGCTTTTTCCCATCTACCATCATCCTACTGAACTCCACACTACACTGCTAGGACACTGATGGCTTACTGATACTTTACTCTTCTATTCTTTTGTTCCTTATTCCATTGTTCTATTTAATCAAGATTTTAAATGATCCTGTATATAATTCATTGTATTTACCAGATTATCCTTATATCTATATATAATCTGTATATACACTGTGTATAACATTTGTACAGTTGTACATAAATTGTACTTATCCCATATTGTACATTTTTATATCCCAAATTCTCTACACATATCACTACATATACTGTATTTAGTCAAATAAAGGCAAAATATGATATATTAATGCTATAACTAGTAAATCAATAAACCAGACTGAAAGCTGTTGGTAAAGTAAGAACTAACAGATGCCACACCACAAATTTATACAGAAATAATGTATGTCTTTGAATGTGTGGATGTGATGTGGCATACATGGGAACAATAGCAATCCGAAATTCATCATTTTTATTTAACCGTATGGTATGGACCATGTTTTCCCTCTTACACCACAGAGAATTTACATAGATTACAATCTTTAGTTCATTAATGAATAACATATATCACATTTTAATGGTTTGTAGTTATATTTCAAATATTTCAAATTTCATGTTGGGAAATTTCCAAAATACCAGTTAACTGTGATAAAATGTCATTCTCTTGTCTTTATTTCTCTCTCTCTCTATCATGAACATTACGATGTTACTGAAGTTATCATTAAGAATAATGCACTCAATGAATTAAATCCATTGACACAAACTACTTTAAATACAATGAGTAGTTAGTGATGAAGTATTCTTTTTGCATCCTTAAAGGAAAACTAACCTTTTTTTCAACTATTACATAGCATAGCCTCAAACAACAGTATTTGAGTCTGACTAGCGGCTTCGTTTTCATGCGGCAAGGGTTTACGCATCATGTGGGTTGCATGTGCAAGTATTCGAGTTACATAACTTACTTTGTGCTGCACTGTAATTCGACCATGTTTTCTCGTCCTTTCCTATTCCTGATTCAGTAAAGGATATTTTTGCAAGATTTGTAGTAGAAATGTTTTCTACTGACAGTTGACAGCATCTTAGCGTTATGGATGCTTCATGGAGTTATACGCGGGAGTACTCAATGTCAGATTTACACTCTGCTGGTAAGATGGGATTCTGGTTCTTTCTCTTGGGTACTATCTGCTTGTATCTGCTGAATGTAACTATTAAATTTAATATTGTTCATATGTAGTTTTGTTTTAACAGTCTGTTGATACTGTGCTTATTAGCAGTCTCGGGTTTGTAATTAAGTAAATTAAGAGTCAATTAAGAGTTTTAGTCTTCCTAATGCTTTTGAATAATAGGCACTATACTGAATGGCCAAGGGTGTGTCACCATTACACACATATGTGATGTTAAACATCCAATTCCAAACCATTTATTCCTCCTTTGCTTTTATAAAAGCCTTCACTATTCTAGAAAGGAACTTTGAACTAGATTTTGGCTCGTGGCTGTGTGACTTTGCGATGGTTCACCTACAAGAGCATTAGTGTTCCAGGGTTGAGGTCAGGGCTCGGTGCAGGACACTTGATTTCATCCACTCCAGCCTTAAAACACTATGTTTTTATAGAGTACAGGTGCACTGCATTGCTAGAACAGAGTTTGTGACTTTTAGTTCCAGCGAAGGGAAACATTAATGCTACAGCATACAAAGACGTTCTATACAATTGTGTGGTTTCAAATTTAAAGCAAGCGAAAAGTGTGGAAATTATTTATTTCCACTTCACACTTTTATGGTTTTTGAGACACATGTATGTTTCTTTTGCACCAAACAAGAAATAAGGTAAAAACAAACCAGAATTGCACAGTAAATTACTGGAAGAATGTTCTGTGACTATTTTGGCCTCAAAGGAGAAGAATTTGTGTAAGATAAAGAACAGGAGAAAAGATGTTAGCAGGCTCCCTCACCCCCCATGTCAACTATGGAGGTGAAAGCTTAATTAATGTTCTGGAGCAGAGAAGATTGGAGACTTATTCATGGTGAAACGAATACTGAACCAACATGACCACTATTCTTCTTTCAGCTTCTCCGAAAGGGTCACCTTCTCCATACCCCACTGTCCTCTACATCTTCCTCTTTCAACCCTACTACCTGCATGTCTTCCCTCACCTTATTCATAAACCTTCGCCTTGGAGGATCTTTTCCTCCTTCCAGGTGGGAAGCATTCTCCTACCGATGTACCTCTTGTCTCTTCTCTGCACATGTCCAAACCATCTCAGTCTCGCCTCCCTCACCTTGTCTCCAAAACGTTCTACATGCGCTGTCCATCTAATAATTTCTTATCATGTTCATCTTCCTCACTCCCAACTTAAACAATAAATGCTTTAAAACCATCTGGACTGTGGCTCATTGGACCTGAGTTCACCATACAACAAGATGATTACCCCCGAAGCATATGTCCAAGCTCTGTGCTTTTAAGAGAGCACTTATTTAGCTGAAATAATATCAATTATGAAATGTCCTGCCCAGTCACCTTCCAAAGTTTTAAAAGAGACATGACAAAGTATTTCAGATGAATTTTTCGGAGAAACAAACTGTCCGGATGCCAAGAGTGTGTAAAGCTGTTATTCATGTTAGCAGAGGATATTTAATTGAAAACAAAGTTAAACATCTGTACATTTATATATTTGGTCAAAGTTAATCTTCATACTGTTACATTACATGCAAGTAGAGGTGGGAAGTAATGAAGTACAAATACTTTGTTATCAGATATTTCTGTTCTTTACTATTTATCTTTTGGACAACCTTTTACTTTTACTCATTACATTTTTACACAAATATCTTTTTACATAATCAACATTTGTTCTTCTCACTGCGCCATTTTCAGCCCATCGACCTATTTCTTCTCATTGCAATAATTAATTAACAATTCAATCTACCACTGGTGTATAAAATAAAGCTAACAATGAGCAAGGCAGAAGGCAACAAGAAGTATGGGTTTGTAGTGATGTAAACATGACTGAGAACAGAAACATTCCTGATAATCATCTTTTCTCTGCTTGGGTTCTATATGGTGGTTGTTCAACCTGGTAGTAAAAACAGGTAGTAGTTATGGCTACTTTTTACTTAAGTAAATGTCAGAGCCCAACCTTCTTTACTTTAACTACTTTAAAAGGTGTAGTCAGTACTTGGAAAGTACAGACTTTTGCCAGCTCTGCATGTTTTCAAAAACCATAAAAGACATTTAGACATTTTTAAAAGGTATTATATATATTTGATTATCAGGTGTCCACACACTTTTAGTCATATAGTTTAATTGTTAACTGTTAACTGCTAAATGTTAATTGTTAACATTTTCTTTAATGGAACAGTCCATAGGAGGAGTATATTTCGTTCTCCGGTTAGTCAAAAGAATGAAAGAAAAAAAAAACACAATCCCTGTTTACTTATAGTATGACTTGAACACTACTAAATGTCACAAAACAACTGTTTGTGTGTAGTTTTTTTAGTTTTTTTAACACATTGTGGGAACCAAATCCTACACATGTAAATGCAAAGAAAAATGCTTTTTTATATTGAGATTTTCTTTCTTTTGAAAGTAAATCATGTTGAGATTTTGGATAATGCTAATACACGATAATAAAAGTATTGTATAGTGTGTGTGTGTGTGTGTGTGTGTGTGTGTGTGTTGCCACCCATCTGCACATGCACAAATCTGTGGTACACCACAGCAATGTTCTGTGTTATAGCACTCAATACCTGGGTGTACCCTGAGCTTTAAAGAATTTGAGTTAACTGGGTTCAGTGTTGTTTGCTCATGAACACTAACACTGAATTGAGCATTGAGCATTGAGCATCAATTGATTCTAAATCATCCATTACCCTGGCTTCAATATGTGGTTATAAGCAGGGACATGGCATATTGTATAGCAAAATGCTCATGTGGGTGTTAAAATCTTTAATCGAATCAGTCTCTGTGATGTTCCTTACTTATGTAGTTGGCACATATAATTGTGTATTATCGTATGTCTTGCTTGGGTACACTGTACTTCAAAAGAGTGCAGTGATGCCTTCTTCAGGAGGCAGGCTGGCATGTTTAATAATGCTGCGTCCCACAGGCATGCTGTAGAAATCTGAAAGCAATTTGACGACACTGCACACTAGTGAAAACAAACAAGCACCGTAAGCCCGCCAACATACATCGCAGTCTATAATACGTAAGAATTAGTGTGTTCATTTTTTTAGAAAAGCAATATATACTGTTTTACTACTTTTTCGCATAAAGGATTTTTGATGATTTAAAGCTAAAAATTTGGCGTCAACACAGAACGCATGTTACCTATTTCAGAGTCCAAATCTGCTGGAATTCAGACATATTCTTGTGTGCAATGAGGTCTAATACATCATGCCAGGTCTGAGACTAGGTAGAATGCCAGGTCTGTCACACACATGCATTATTTTACAGTACAGAGTGAAATATTTCCGAACGAACAACGTACTTCGGTTAAACCTGAACACATCTTAAAACTTCTCCAGAGTGGGACTCGTCAAAAGAATGTGCAAAAATGACTTATAAAAACAATAAATATAATAAAATAGCACTCAATTATTGAAAGAGAGTAACATAGCATTTTTCTAAATGGCAAAAGAACTACCTAAACTATATAAATCATGGACACCCTAAAAGAGTGCATGTATTGCATGTAATGGACTCCTCGTGTGTCACGCTGAATAGCAGAATCCACAGCACAAAGCCGGGAAATAATTTGTTATCTGAAATAGCATGTTGTGCTTTTGGGTGTAAAAAGAAGTAAACCGTTCATAATGTTCACCGCATATTATCTAATCGAACACCTTACCAAGCCAACAGAGTACTACTGTTGTTCAAGGATAAATGAGCTAAGGAGGTCTGTCTTTGCAGCGACAATCCCATCTATCATCATTGAAGTCATCTTGCTAACTAAGAATCTAACAGGCTTAGCTTGCTAGCTATGAACTACATGAAGACACACGCTAGTTAAAACTAAATACAGGGTTCTGGGTCATGTTCTGAGTTGCCTATAAAGAAGAGATTTAGATAGCTTAGATGGGTTTATGAAATCTGTTTGGACTGCATCTCGGTGTTAAAATGATACAATGATAAAATGTTCTTAAATATGCCCATGTACAACAAAAACATAAGCATAAAGAAACCTTCAACTGATCTTAAATATAAATGTTCTGCTTTTCTATCAGACATGTCAGAACGGTGCAGGTAAGTCCACGGTTTAACATCATTTTTCCAACAGCATCTGACTGGATGCTGTGAATCATTGATCAGTTACATCAGAGGTGTCCAAACCTTTTCCTATGAGGGGTCAAAAATCTACTTTGACTGAGGCCTGTGAGTCGAAGGTAACTGTTGCATTAAACCAAATTGTATTATAGTAAAATTTAAATGCCATTATTCCCCACATTTTATTTATCCATTTCTTCTTTAGTGAAACCCAAAGTACAATGAAAGCTTAGAAACATTCCCATTTATACAATATAGCACAATATAGTTCAATGGCTAATACAGCTATTCCAGCTATTAGCATTTTGCCTATAATAAACTTTCAAAAGTATTTGCCTTCAACTGTACTTCAGTATCCAAAGTACTATGATTTATTATGGCTATATTGTTCCTATTAAAATTTTTGTCACAACCACCACAAGCAGCAGTCAAAACAAGTTCAAAACAGAGCATGAGCTCGACCCTGATTGGTGGTTTGTTGTGGGTTTGACCAGTTAAAAAAAAAAGGAACGACTAATTTCACAAAATGTAGTTGAATAAAAAGATATTTGACTTTGAAATGTAGTGAATTTAAAGTAAAAGTTACTCCAAATATAAATACTTAGAGATACATGAAAAATAACCAATTACATTTACTTTGTTACTGTTCTTCTGCAATATGCTTGTAATATCAGTGAATATCATGAAGTTAGTCCTGATTGTTACATCTTTTTCCCAACTGAGATGCAGATAACTTACTGATAGTCAGGATATTATATGGGTGAGAGTTTGATTAGTCTTGACTAAAAGTCTGCTCACAGGGGTAGGTCCTGCCAAGAAATTAAACTGTGGATTAAAGTGGGCCTGTGATGACCTTTGATTTTCCCCACCATGATTTATGTATATACAGGGAGTGCAGAATTATTAGGCAAATGAGTATTTTGACCACATCATCCTCGTTATGCATGTTGTCTTACTCCAAGCTGTATAGGCTGGAAAGCCTACTACCAATTAAGCATATTAGGTGATGTGCATCTCTGTAATGAGAAGGGGTGTGGTCTAATGACATCAACACCCTATATCAGGTGTGCATAATTATTAGGCAACTTCCTTTCCTTTGGCAAAATGGGTCAAAAGAAGGACTTGACAGGCTCAGAAAAGTCAAAAATAGTGAGATATATTGCAGAGGGATGCAGCAGTCTTAAAATAGCCAAGCTTCTGAAGCGTGATCATCGAACAATCAAGCGTTTCATTCAAAATAGTCAACAGGGTCGCAAGAAGCGTGTGGAAAAACCAAGGTGCAAAATAACTGCCCGTGAACTGAGAAAAGTCAAGCGTGCAGCTGCCAAGATGCCACTTGCCACCAGTTTGGCCATATTTCAGAGCTGCAACATCACTGGAGTGCCCAAAAGCACAAGGTGTGCAATACTCAGAGACATGGCCAAGGTAAGAAAGGCAGAAAGTCGACCACCACTGAACAAGACACACAAGCTGAAATGTCAAGACTGGGCCAAGAAATATCTCAAGACTGATTTTTCTAAGGTTTTATGGACTGATGAAATGAGAGTGAGTCTTGATGGGCCAGATGGATGGGCCCGTGGCTGGATTGGTAAAGGGCAGAGAGCTCCAGTCCGACTCAGACGCCAGCAAGGTGGAGGTGGAGTACTGGTTTGGGCTGGTATCATCAAAGATGAGCTTGTGGGGCCTTTTTGGGTTGAGGATGGAGTCAAGCTGAACTCCCAGTCCTACTGCCAGTTTCTGGAAGACACCATTTTTCAAGCAGTGGTACAGGAAGAAGTCTGCATCCTTCAAGAAAAACATGATTTTCATGCAGGACAATGCTCCATCACACACGTCCAAGTACTCCACAGCGTGGCTGGCAAGAAAGGGTATAAAAGAAGAAAATCTAATGATATGGCCTCCTTGTTCACCTGATCTGAACCCCATTGAGAACCTGTGGTCCATCATCAAATGTGCGATTTACAAGGAGGGAAAACAGTACACCTCTCTGAACAGTGTCTGGGAGGCTGTGGTTGCTGCTGCATGCAATGTTGATGGTGAACAGATCAAAACACTGACAGAATCCATGGATGGCAGGCTTTTGAGTGTCCTTGCAAAGAAAGGTGGCTATATTGGTCACTGATTTGTTTTTGTTTGGTTTTTGAATGTCAGAAATGTATATTTGTGAATGTTGAGATGTTATATTGGTTTCACTGGTAAAAATAAATAATTGAAATGGGTATAAATTTGTTTTTTGTTAAGTTGCCTAATAATTATGCACAGTAATAGTCACCTGCACACACAGATATCCCCCTAAAATAGCTAAAACTAAAAACTACTTCCAAAAATATTCAGCTTTGATATTAATGAGTTTTTTGTGTTCATTGAGAACATGGTTGTTGTTCAAATTAAATCCTCAAATAAAATTAATCCTCAAAAATACAACTTGCCTAATAATTCTGCACTCCCTGTATAATGGTGGGGCAAATCAAAGGTCATCAAAGGCCCACTTTGGCCCACAGGCAAGTTTGGATATGGCAACTCTAGAGTTACATTATTTACAGTGTTAATTTAGAATTTCTGTAATTCTGATTCTAAAGCTCTCGATAGATTTTTCTGTCAGAAATGTAAAAAATTATTTTTGCATCCAGGTTGCACACACATTTCAAACAAGAAAGGGTCTATAGCAAATAAAAAATACGAAGACCTAAATATGCCATGAACAAGCTGGTTTTTTTTACATGGTACAGAAGATGGTGAGGGTTGCAAAGAGAACACAACATTAAGTCAGTAAGAAAAGAGTGAAACAGAAAAGCCATGCCCAGCAGCATTCTGAAGCAGAAAGCTGCACTAAATCAACTGTATGCATAGGGAATACAAAAGCATCTGGTGAGAGTATAGCTTTTACTCCCAAGCAGAAAGAAGTGTCCAGTCAGCTATGAGACTCAGGACATATCTAAGATTCAAGACATATCTTTCATATAGCATGCAGGACAACTATTAAATATCTAAAATGACAATTTGTAGGTAAAGCCCTTTTTTTTTTTGCCAGATCGGAATTACATGGACAATTCATATTTTTGCAATTTCATTTACTGGTTTATGGTAAATACATGGTATAGTAAATAACACATACACACCTCTACTGACTGTCATGCAGTGCCACTGTGATTATATTTAGGCTGTTGATCCAATGAGATTTTCAGTCCTTAAACTACTTGATAGAAATTGTAACTTATGCAGGAATATCCACAGGTTGAAAGAGATGCACCATAAGAACGTATATTTGCTTTGTTACTGTGCTTAAGTACATTTTTTAAAGTACATGTACTTTATCAGAAAGGAAACTTTTACATTTCACATTCCAGATTTTTCTTTACTTCACTTCAAAAACACATACCGTTTCTCACATCTAAATGTCTCATTGTGTTAAATGAGATGCTGACACAAGACCACGAGAGCAACCCTGCAGTTCTTGTGAGTCTGTCTCTGACCGTGTGTCTGTAACTATAGAAAACTCTCCTCGGAAAAAAAAAGCCTATGGGCAGTAGAATGGAACACAGAAATACATCAATTGTTATTACCAATTTAAAAAAAAAATACTTTTACTAAAGTACAAATGTTAAAGAAGTCCTTTTACATTAACATCAATCTGATTTATGAATGGGTGCATGTCATCCACCCGAATATACATACTGAGTTGAGAGTCAGTAATGTTTTTGCATTGCTATGTGTTTAATATTCCTGCTCATTGTCTCTTAATATTACTGTGGTAATATGTATGATACCTGATTTTGGTAATATGGTGGTAATATGTATGATACCTGATTTTTTTTCCCTCACATCTTTACTCCCTTACACATTCATAATCTCATAAGATATAATAGATTGTAATATTGGGAAATAACAGAAAGTTCTAGATGTATTCAACTATATTCTAGTCAATTGTTGCACCGTACATGTTTAAATTTGTCACTCTGTGAATACACCGAATGAACATTTTCGTAAAAACTTAAATCACTGTGTAGTTGACTGTATGTTATCTGTATATACTGTAGTTATAAAAAATATGAGCTCTACATTCTATAGCAACAATGCCAAAGAAGCGAGGGTCAGCCCAAGTACAGAGAAAACATAAATGAATAAATATGAATGGTTTTTAATTGTTTATGAAACGTAACATATAAGAAAGAATTCTCCACGTATAAATCTGTGTTACACACTGAAGGAAAACCCCATGCAGAAACATTAAATATGCGTATAATGAAATGTAATTAAAGTGTTTGGCGATTAGGAGTCATTTTTGGGTTGGTGCTGTATTTTAAATATGCCTGTCACAAGAGGACATTACAATGGCAGTTATAGTGGTGTTTAATAGAAAAAAAAAATACAATAATCTTAAATCTAAGGGAAATATAACAGATTCTGCTGTTAGCTCCTGAAAAACAAAACAAAAAGAAACGCATGAAATCCAATGTAGAAATAGTGGAGACGAAGTAAAAACGTTGGACTCAAAAGTCCAGAACATTATGTGCGTTATGTTTTAGTGGGGACTCGGTTTGGATTGTTTGCTAGCTGTGAGATGAGAAGTGTGACGGTAATGACAACGTTGTTCGCCATTGGAACTTCGGAAGTTCTCTTCTCTTCTTTTGCAAGTTCAGAAGTTTTGAAAACTGGCAAGAAGGTGAGCGAACTCTATGGAATAAAGGACTAACTTGCCACTCTTTTTAAAAAGAGATAAAGTGAGGAATAATTGCATCAGTGCCAGCATCAGCAGGTGGTTAAATTGTATTGTGGGTAATGTTGTCATCCAAATGGATCAGGTGAAAGCATAATTTCATTACAAAATCAAGCTTATAATTGAATTCAGAGTGGATTTTTTCCTTGCCTATAAATGCACGGTGTCTGGACCTAAATGCACACCTGAACTGCTTGGTTTATCAAATTCAGTAAAGGGAAAAGCCCATTCTGCCACTGCAGCTTTAGCCTCATCGTTAGCAGATGTTAGATTTCGCTGACCTGCTAAACGTGAACCTCTGTGCTGAGGTTAGCTGGGTGGCCGCTGACTGCGAAGCATTATTGTCTAGTATACCAGAATGCTCGAATGCATCCTGCCTCTTTGCAATTCATAGCATCTAAGATGTAATATGCACTCTGCAGGATGTCAAAATATTACTTTTTAACAAGCATGAACGATGAAGCACAAAAACAACCTTTTTTGTTAAGGGGAAGTGGGTCTAGTAAGCTCATGTTGGTACTGCATGCGGTTACCACTGTAGGTACCGGCAGTGCTAAGAGTGCATTTTTTTGCAGTTTGCTTTTGTGGTTTTGTGAAATCAGAGACGCTTCACTGTTTTGCCTTTCTGTTTCGCTTTCAGTGTGTGTTTTTATGTGCCAAAGTAGGTGCTGTGGTTTAGCTTCCTGTAAGCCTTTCTCACTGTTCATCACATCAATCTCAAAGAGAAGTGTGTTTATGTGTCTGAATAGTTAGATAGATAGATAGATAGATAGATAGATAGATAGATAGATAGATAGATAGATAGATAGATAGATAGATAGACTTCTAATCCCTGTGTGTATTCAAACCACATTGAGTTACTATACTTACTGTGTATAGTGGCTGGATAATTTTAGACCTCAAGATCTCAAGGTGAACATAGAAAATGTATTTAAAGTGAGCATCTTTGCCACATTATCACTCGTTCTCTACCTATCTGTACCTCTTCCTATCTCTCATTATATAAATACATGATGTATTTATATATGCAATGTAGTACATAGTAGAACAAACTGGATTGTGATGAATGTGGCCATGGGAACTCTGAAAAACTATGACAGGGTCTCATGCAGCCATTCATATAGACTCAGGCTTTATTAAAGTCCTTCTTACCAGTTTATAATCTACACCTTGAGGATGTCTAGTACCTAATTTACTGGCTGCATGCTCTCTCTGTCTGATATATATCGCCTCACCTTTTATATATCTTATTTAACTGCTCCTCATTCGAAACTCTTTGTATTCCTTATTCCTCCGACAATGCTTTCGTCAACATCAGTGTTCGTCTCTGATTAGAATTCATTCTAAATCACATCAGCAGGCTGATGTCTTTTGTTCTATCTTGTCTCTCGCAGCATGTTTCTGCGTGCGCTCGCGTGTGTATGTGTGTGTGTGTGGATACTGGTGTGCCCCCTGTTAAATAATTCCCTCTTTCCATTCAGGCTCCATCTCACATGGAAAGCCATCCTTTTTTCCATTGTAAATTGTTTTCTGCCCTCCAGGTATCATTTTCTAAAACCCCTTATAGATAACACCGTCTGAGACGCTATGTAAACAGTTATGTTATGATCCTAATGACACGGTTTGCCTCTTCATGTATGCATGTGTTCTTGTCATTTAGGGCTACATAATCGAGTATCGATACGTTACTGTGACTGCGCCCTGCTAAAAGATCAATCTGCATAGCCTAACCCCAGTGTTGTATCTTTCTACAATTTTAGGTCGCATTGTGCATTAAAATCCCAGTCAATATTATGCTGGCATATCATACTGTACACTCATAACAGTTCTATATTGGCTTCTTTAATGCTTGTATGGCGTAATTGTAGTGCAGGACTATTTTTTTACTACTGATGTAGTGTATACATCAAATTAGTCGTGCTTGGATTGGCCTAGTTGAAGCATAGCCTGAAGGGCCTTTGTAAACCGAATCTCTGGTGGCTACAGCTTCACAGTATATGATTGTGTCTTTGTTAATGAATATTAATTAGTGGCCAAGGGGCCATATGAATCTACCTCCGGAGGATCGATGACTGGATCAGTTTGCTCTATTTTTGCCCTGTTTTCCACAGACATGACAGAAGGACAAATTTGCCCCTCCCTTTATACAATAGAGTGTATATTTGAAGACAATAGGACTGAGAAAGTGACATTAATTAAAATGAATAATACAAATTACAAACATAAAAATGTACATCTTTTGCAGCAGCTCTATGTGTGTCAGTGTGACATGTAAAAAACTATTTCCTTGACTTCATTAACTTGTAAGATCCTACAAAAAAACTGTGTTTGGGTCAGACCTAAGGTGTGTCTCTATATTCTCATCATATATACATCATTGAATGTCAGTAGAGGGCCAAGTCTTTTTTGGGGGAAGATGGCGAAAGGTGGGATTTTTACCAATCACTTATAGTACAAATTACTTCCACATGGGGCAATTCACATAATAAACCCAAATGATCACAGAGAAAACATTATGTATAAAACTCTGAAACCTGATCCTGGTTCTGTTTGCATAAGCTATGTGAAACTATTTCGCTTTCTTAGAACCGGTAAAGCCTTTAACATTTCACTTAATGCGATCAAGCCACAATTAGGCAAAAATGTGCTGTGAAAAATCCCTAAAACGCGCCTTTTGGAAACTAATAAAAGGTAGAGTTGTGGAATGCCTTAACATGTTCTTCCTGTTTTATTTCCATCCTTTCTGCCCTGCTGTCCTGAAGCCTGTTCTCTTACAAATACAGCAAATTGTTTTTTTACTGCAATCAAAAAAATCTGCATTTATTTACTTATTCGAGAGGAAATTGAACGGTTCTGCCTTCAGGTCAGATTTTACAGATGTTTTGGCAACGCTGACCGATGTCCAAATAATGTATGGTTCATACAAGAGCCTAATATACGTCGTATTATTGTCACGAAGCATCATATACAGCTGTGCAGGAACTTCGCAAAATGACATAGCACAACCTCAAAAATAAGCTGATGGAAAGTACAAGCTTTGCTTCGGCACCCAACAGAGGGAAACCGAAATGATCAGACATGCATGTCACCAAAAGCAAACTGTAAATGTTGTCATATACAGTAAGGGAATCTATTCCTATTTGCAGTTTCTATTGTTTAAGCAATCATGAGTGGTAACAGATAAAGAACACGTCAGAATGAACACACATGTCAAACCCTGTTGGGGTGCATATAGTGGGCCTACGGTACAAACATGACATCATCGCAAAAAAAAATCATGGGATTTCTGACAGAAAACAAAATATTGTCTGTAAAAGAAATTGCTCAATGTAGATAGTACAGAATATTCCCCAATTGGGAAAATATTATAAAACGTGATTCCTATTAGCTATGAGGATTCAGACTTAATGTCTGGACGCTGTGTCCATGCTGTTATTGGCATGCTTGTGGCACAATAGCATACACGGTGGCATGGCTGGTCTGTATATTATAGCAGAGCAATAGCAGTCTGATGTGAATAAATCCAAATACCTAATAAATGATGTTATTAAGGACTTTTGCTATTTGTAAAAACAAAAACAGCAAAAAAACAAAAAAACAAATACACAATGGTGACAAGACATAAATATGGTTCACTGGTGGTGTATAGAAAAACGATGGGCGACGTCTTTAAGCCAAAATGATGATGATGATGATGATGATGGTGAGGCTGTTGATGATGGAAAAGACAAAATGCGAGATGCAGATGAGGTTAACGTGTGATGCACGAGTAGATGCACGAGTAATGCATTATTTTTTTTGAATGCACGTCGACACCTGTCCGTGCCCCACTCCACCCCCACCCATCCCTGTGTACTTACATCTGTGCAGAACAGTCTGTAGGAGCTACGACAAGGTCAACACCACAGACAACGGCGCGCGCCGAATCCCAACCGTCACAGCCGCTCACCTGCCCGAGCGTGGATCAGTCGTGGCTCGAGCGCGTCCTGCAGCGCTCCGTCATTCTCGCCATGCGCGCGCCAGCTCTCCGACTCTCTTTGTGTGCGTGCGTGCGTGTGCGCGTGCGTTGCGCGCGCGCGTGTGCGTGTGTTGCTGATGCTGCGCGCGCTCATCGCCCCTTCTCACTCCTCCTCCCCCATCCTCCTCTTTCTGCTCCTCCTTCCTCTTCCTTCTCCTCTTCGCCGCTTTGCAAGCTCTTGCACGTGCCCGAAGGTGTGGCACCGGGAGTCTATTTATACGTCAGAACCTTATAGTGCTGCTGTTTACATCAGTACCCGAGCATACTAGTCTACTAAGTAGTGTGTAAGACCCTCTAGGGAGACTATTAGTGTGTGACACACTGAGGTTCAACAAGAAACTGGCCTACTATAGGTGTAGTACTCTAGGTTACACCTCCAGAGCTTCTCCAGGTGTTCCCCAATACTAATATGTCACACTTCTAGAGGTTCCCCAAGATACTATCTTAATATTTATATGTTACACCTTCAGATGTTACTATCCTAATATTAATGTTACATCTCTAGAGGTTCCTCAAGATAATACTCTACTAATAATGTCAAATATCTAGAGGTTCTCCAAGATACTACCATAAAATGTATAATTTACACCTTCAGATGTTTAACAAGATACTACCCTACTATTAATGTTACATCTCTAGAGGTTCCTCAAGATACTACCATAACATTAATGTTACATCTCCAGAGGTTTCCCAAGATACTACCATAATATTTATGTTACACCTTCAGATGTTTACACAAGATACTACCCTCATATTAATGTTACATCTCTAGAGGTTCCTCAAGATACTACCATAATATTTATGTCACACTTTCAGATGTTAACAAAATACTACCATCCTATTAATGTTACATCTCTAGAGGAACCTATTTTATGGTAGTATCTTGTTACATCATCATAATATTTATGTCACACTTTCAGATGTTAACAAAATACTACCATCCTATTAATGTTACATCTCTAGAGGAACCTCTAGAGATGTAACATTAATAGGATGGTAGTATTTTGTTAACATCTGAAAGTGTGACATAAATATTATGATGATGTAACAAGATACTACCATAAAATGTATGTCACACCTTCAGATGTTTAACAAGATACTACCCTACTATTAATTTTACATCCCTAATTTGTGATCGTTTAACTACAAGAACATTAGTGAGATTAGCTCCTGATGTTGGTGAGGAGATCTGGGGTTCATTCTATGTCGAGGTTTAGGGATCTGCACAGGACACTCAAAATCATCTTGGTAAACCTTGGTTTTATGGAGCTTCACATCATGCTGGAACTCCATGCTGCATTTGAGAAAGCTGTCATTTCATACAGCTGTGTGCTTTCAGCATTGAGGCAACTGAAAGAAGCACATATAGGTGTTATAGACAGGTATTCATACACATCTGACTGTATAGTGAATCTCTTGAGGTCAAATACGAATAATTTCTGGATGAAAATATGAAATAGTTTTTGGTTTAAAGCCACAGCCTCCTTTTTATTACAGCTTTGGTTTATTTGATGAGCCATGTGGTGGCGCCATGACACCACGACTCCTCCGTTTCTATGGTAATCCGGTTTGGCGGTGGGCGCCATTTTCAAACAGAATTCTTACCACCGGAAGTCATTCAAATCGAAGGGGGAAACGTTTGCAAGACGCATTTTCAACTCGAATGCTATAACAAATGCTTTAAGAATATAAAGAGAATCTCCCGAGTCATATTATTCTTCCTGTTTGATATGTGATTGTTTTTTTTGCAAGTGCTAATGCTAACGGTAAACTGCTGACTAGCCGATTAGCTGACAGCTGAGTAATAGGAACATAACGCAAATTAAAACTACTGGGTAAGTGTTTAAGCTTTAAATAATTAATCAGGAGAGTCATGTCTATCTTGGGTTACACTGAAACACGGTGTAGACTGTCTGATGTTATTCTGTAAATAAATACACGAGGAAATGTCTGTGATTTAAAGAGTAAACGGATAAATGTAAACAGGTCGTTTCACTGGAGGAAGATTCCAGATGAAAAAAACTGGAATCAACATTTTTTGACCAGTTTTGACACTTTCGTCTCGTACAGTACATTATGGACACAAGTTTTTGGACATCTTACCATTATAACCATATATACTTCTTTAAATTGTGCCACAAAGTTGTATAAGATTGTCTTGGACGATGTACACAATCCATGTAGACGAGTACATTAAAAAGTAAAAGTGCTCCATTTAAACTGTCACTTGATTACAAATACAAAAATATTTACCTTCAAATGTACTTAAGTATCTAAAGTACTATGATTTATTATGACTATAACATTTTGTCACAAGGTTCTTACTTAATCAACTCACTTTATGTGCAAAGACTAATGTTACACACTGATCTATGAACAGAATGATATTAATGACTTAAACAATGATTGATATCTATATAAATTATCACTAACCCAAAACCTTCTTTTCTAATACTTTATAAAGAATCATGCAAATGAGGACACCGTTGTTGTGGCGAGTTCGAGTTCAGGAGATCCTTCCATCATTTATTCCTCACTAAATGCTCTAATTGCTGTTGAACTGATGTTGAACTGTATGTTGGCGATAAGTAGAAACCACCAAACGCCAATCAGAACAAGTTCAAAACTTTATCCACTCATATATATTAAGAAACGACTGATTTCCCAAAATGTAGTTAAAAAGTAAGATATTTAAAATGTAGTGAAGTTAAAGTCTCCCCAAATAGTAATACTTCAGTAAAATACAGACATGTGAAAAAGTTACTCAAGTACAATACCAAATTACATTTACTTTGTTACCGTCCACCTTTTATCAACATGAAACCTTTTTGTCATCAACTGAAACATCAATTTATCCCAAGACCTCCTCACCAACATCAACACCTGATCTCAGTAGTGCAATATTCTGTAAAATTTTCTCAGAATATTGAAGCATATTATAGGAGGGAAATAGGATTTTCGGGAAAGTTTTATATGTGTAATGGTCAGGTGTCCACATATTATTTTGGCCATGTAGTGTATATAATTTTGAAATAAATATTATCTGTAGCTGAGATATGTTTGTCTTTTTGCATGACACGTTAGCATCAGTACCAAACATATACAGTTTATTCAAACAGAAATGAACCATGTTTCAGTAAAATTGTACTTCAGTATTGTTCAGTGTGTACAATACACCGAAATTTAGTTTGGCAGCTCTGAGGCAGCAACCAGGGGATAGAAACATAAAACTCTAAAAGGAATTAAAATTATGATGCTAAAAAAAAAGAGGAATCAGAAAAATAAATTAATGAAGTACACTGTAAAATACATACAAGATTGCATACTAGTGTGATGCCTTGGTTATTGAAATGCGTATACTACACATAGTATAAAACCATTAGAGATAGATTGCACGTTGCTTAACTGTATTTTACAGCCTGTGTTTTCATTTGCCTTGATTTCAAATGCTTTCAATTAGATTTTTGTCTGATTGCAAAAAAAAAATTATTGCCTAACTGCCAAAATAATCACTACTACTGTTAAAGGAAGTGCCTCAGGTATCGATCCTTACTCCTCTTTTTTTTGTTGGTAAAGCTAAAATGAATCTTAATTTATTGAGGCTTGGTATGACCTGAATTAAAATCATTACCTTTATCTCCTCTTTTTGTGCTTTCACTACAAACAAACTGAATTTACATCCACAGAACATTGCTCGGAGTGTAAACATGGGTACCAACGCAGAGCGGAAATTTATAAATCTCCGAAAGCGTCTGGATCAGTTGGGATACAGGCAGCCGTTAGGCATCGAGTCGTTGCCTTTAGTTGAAAAGCTTTTTAGGTGAGTAAGTTCTCATGATAATTTCAAACGATTGAGTATTTCATTATAATCAGAATGTTTATTGTTTATTTTCAGTGGCTAAATTTGCGCTATCTATTAGCTTATGTCTTGATTTGTTCGCAGATTAAGATTAATTTTGTGGAATTTTCTTTGCCAGTGATTTAGTCCACACCACCGAAAGTCTTCGGAACGCCAAGCTCTCAGCTGGGAAGACGGAAAAGGAGAGTCGGAATCTTGACGCTCTGCTGGAGCCATATAAGACAGAAAATGCCCGACTAGTCCGAGAGAACAACGAACTGCACTTAGGGCTTCTTAAGTTGAAGGAGGATAAAGACCGGACCACTCGAGGTATACAGACTCCCAGCATATAAATTACATATTACATTCAGGCTTTTCCTGTTTTAAAAAAAATATTATTCTCTATTCATGAAATTCTCCTGATACTATTGTTTATTGTTGCGACAAGAGCTAAAGGCTTTCATCCGGAAACTGGACCACGAGACCTCAGATCTAAAGTTCCTCAACAATCAGTATGTGCACAAGGTCCGCGCCCTGGAGAAGGACAGCAAAGCTAAAAGCGACCGCATTCAGCAGCTTCAGGAGAAGAACATGCAGGCTGTAGTGCAGACCCCAGGTAGGATGAAACACCTACAACACAGCAAATGTTCCCAGTTGTTTTGTGTTTGTTGCTATAAATTTAAAAGATTGTACAGTTTACACATTGTAGCACAGTGTAAGCCGTTATACATCATCTAAATCAGTGGTCCCCAACCCAATTGTTCAATTGTTACCAGGCTGCACAGAAAGAATACATAACTTACATTATCTTCTTAAAGGTATTGCTCCGGCCCCTAACACATCATACATTACCATCAAATTAAAACCCCCAAGCTAGCAAAATGAACAAACAACAACACAATGGATTAATGTTTATTATTATATTTAGAGAATATAGAGAATTATTATATTTTTTTTTTTTTATGCTGGTTGTATCTTTTTATTTTGTAGCATGATCCTCACAGATCAGTCAGAATATGGCTAACAGAAGTTTCAGAAGGTGGAGATTTTTGTAGTTTAATCAGAGAGTAATAATGTTCATACATTTATTGCTACCATTACCCTCAAATTTTCCTCTGTTAATTTTGCCTGCAATTTAAGCTAGCGTCAATTTCGACACCGTGACTCCATCAGACCCCTGATACATTTTCCATTATTATCTTTGTTATTGGAGTTTTATTTGCATATTTGTCATCATCATGCCTGGTTTATTTGAGCTCCCTAAAGCCTTAATAAAGTATGTTTTCGATGCCTGTGGTGCTGGCATAGGTATAAAGGAGATTCTAAAATCAATCATTCCACTGTCTGGATGATCACCTTGAAATGGAGACGTTTTACATCCACTGCCAATTTATGTCCAGTCCAGACTGTCTGAGGAATTTAACCTCAAATCAGTCACGGAGGCTCTAAAAGTAGTTTTTAGGAACCCCAGCTCTTGTAACTGTTGAAATCGGAGTGCATGCCTCTCCTATAGAAAAGAGACTATACAAATTTGACCTGCATTAGAAGTGTATCAGGAGGAAGCATTTGCTTTCTAAAAAAAAAAGAACAAAGTTTGCTGTAGAACATCTTGGCAAAGACATGGCATTTTGGAACAATGTGCTACAGACGAACAAGACAGACAGTCGTTTTATAGGAGCAACAGGAGCCCATTGTGGCATAGAAAAACAGCATATGATCCGATACAACCTGTAAAGCGGAAATATTATAGCTCGGGGCTGCCTCAAGACCTGGCCACCTTGCAGGAATAGACTCGACTATGAAGTCTCTTTCATAACAGAGACTGAGAGAATGTGAAGCAAATATGTTGAGCCCTAAGAAGGGAATCTTCCTGCAGGAAGAAATCACCGGTTGTGTAATGGTCTAGTCAAAGCCCAGATTATTAAAATGTAGTGGTGGGATTTGAAACAGACTGTACTAAAAGAAACCTCTCAAACCTTTGCTCAGTTTAAAGAATTGTGCCCTAATTGCAAAAAAAAAAAGAAAAAGAGTGGGGGAAAAACTCCTCTATGAGAAATTTCTCCGACAGACTGGTAGACAGACTGGTAGTTTAAAAAAAAATTTGAATATTACCTAATAGGTTTCGAAATAAATGGCACATTTAAGATGCCTGAATTGAAATGTATACGTTTAAGTTACACATAAAACACCTGCGTCATAATCAAAGAAACATTTATTTGATTAAGCTCATTCTTAAAGTTTCAGCTAATGTGTAATGAGTCATCAGGGGGATTTGTATCACATGTCCCAATATTTATAACATGAAACACGATGTTTGTTTTTTATTGAACAGGTGGGAAAAAAAGACCAATCCCTTTCAGGCGCCAGCGGATGCAGATCGACGAACTCCTCCCTGCCTCCCATGGCGTCTCTTCTCCAGTAGTGGCACAGCCCGATGACCCGTACATTGCCGATCTTCTCCTGGTGGCTGACAACCGGTACAAGAAAGACTTTAACTTCATTAGATAACTGATTATAAATGGCATATTTGTCTTGTGGTTTCTTTTTTTAGGTTTGTGGTTACAACTGGTGTGTGTGAGTGAGTGAGGTCTGCTGTTTGTTTTAGGATTCAGGAGTTGCAGCAGGAAGTGACAGCGCTGAAGTTAGACCTGGAAAGAGCCCAGGGGGGTATTAAGCACCTCAATGCTCAGGTATGTTTGATTTTCAATTTTAATTGCAAATTCAAAGGATATGATTGGCAAATCAGTGTAACATAAAATTCAAAGCAATTAAAACATTGTGTTTGTTTGGTCATTTGTCGAGGTGGAGGAACGAGATAAAGAGATTGAGCGCCTGAATCGGGCTCTAGATGGAGGGCGCCCATACGATGTCATCTCTCTGGAGGCTCAGAACATCAGTAACGAAAAGCTCATTGCTCATTTGAACTTACAGGTGACTAATTACATGTGTACTGAGGTTTTTGAGAAATTGAAGGTCTTCGGAACTATTAGCTTGCACAATATCCTTTTCAGTTTTGTGTGTATGTAGATATGAAGTGCTTTCTCATTTGAGAGGGGAAAAAAATGCACAGTATCATCAGAGATCCCATACTATAATGAATTCCAAATTCCAACAGTATGCTATTATACAGTATATAGCTTTTTACTATTACCGTAGATATAATTGTCACGTACTTCAGCTAATACCGTTTTTATGGGTAATGAACCGATTATTCTTGTATTGCATTAATACAGTTCCAGTTCCGGTATCCTCCAATAGTTTTTCCGGCTTACGGTCTGTTTTCATTACTAGGGCACCCTCTAGAGGTGAATCACTGATTCTACATGCTGTTTGTTTTTACACTTTAAAAGGAGCACACGGTGCATAGAGAGCGCTATATTATATTGATTATTTATCATTTCTGAATTATATTTATGAATAAATCTATTCATATTTATTTCACTTACCACATTTTCATGGTTCAGTTCTATTTTACATGGAGTGTTACGTTTTTGTTTTGTATCCATTTTAACCCAGCTATCGGTATCAGTAAAATCCCCTATTGGTCGAACTCTAGTCTTAACAGCATGAAAACGTGACAGAGCATGAGCTCTTTATTTGGGCTCATTTCCTTAGTGACTTAATAACATCAGCAATGTAGCATATTTTTTACTCTTTTTTTTTTATTGTTTGGATTTTCTTTTGCTCTGTTAGTGGATAAATTCTCTCATACGTATATGTGCAAAAAACAGGGCTCAGGTGTGGCACATTATTTATTGCACCTCTCTGTGCAGACACACATTAAACCACACCGCTTCCTGGTTCGTTCCCCTGTGAACCGCTCCATTGAGCACAGTATGTTTTGGTATCGCTATTTTCTACAATGCCCTAAGGACTTTTCCACCAGGTTTTAACCAGATAAAATACACTGACATGTAATACTTTATTAACCTGTGTTTAAGCAGTATAGCAGAAATCCCTTAGAAGGTATTCGGTTTCATGTGTTTTCATCATAATGAGCATTGTTCAGTCTTGGTTATATAAAGGAATCATTTTCTTGGTCTCTCTGTTTCTCAGATTGAGTACCTGCAAGAGACAAACAGGGCATTGGAGCAGAAGCTAGATGGACTACAGCAGAAGAAGAAGACTGTTTTCAGTGAGGTGGCTGACCTGAGCGCAAGGAACCAGGAGCTGTGCAGTGAACTCACCCAGATAGACCAGCTCGCACAGCAGTTAGAGAGAGACAAAGAGATGGTGTTGGAGACGGCCGACATGGAGCTGCAAGAGGCCATGGTAAGGAACATTTTAACACATAGGTTTATGATGTAAAAAAAAAATAAAAATACATATTTCATATATAAAATAGGATTTTGTATTTGGGAGGGTTGATAAAAATGGCTTCATATTTTGTATCAAAATACGTTAGTGCTTTGTATTGGTTTTTTAAAAATACTGTTAAATACTTTGTCAGAAGTCTACATGATGACATCATTAAGACTTGTTAAGATCAGAACAGAAAACTGATCCATATGAAAGAAGGTGGTGAAGGTAAAAAACGTGCAGACTGCCAGCTTTCAAATAGGCGTTCGGTGATTGTTAAATAAATATTTGATTCCTGATCATGGTACCATAATTGAAGTAGCGGTTTAGTAGGACCATACATTTGCAATTATAATCCTATAATATAATTATAGGATCATAAATTTAATTATAATAAGGATATAATTATGAGTCATTCACAAACTTTGAACATTTTAACATTAAACTGTTCACTACTTTTAAACTGACCTTCATCGGGGAAATCACAGAGGCATGTATGTGAATATTTGATCTGGTAACTGGTTTCATCTGTTAGATTTATTGTGTGATTCGACCAGAGAAAAGCTGTTGTATCGATAGAGATTCATTTAAAAATGTAACAGAATTCCTTTAGCCATTCAAGAAATTAAATGAAAAAGCCGCTATAAAAGAATTTTTAATTAACTGTTTATTGTTTTTTCCCTACTCACAGTGAAGAGAATGGTCAATAAGGCAGAAAATTAAAAAGATGACCCTCGGTTGTAGAACTTCCAATGGGGCAATGATAGAAATCCTACCTCCAAGCCACAAAAGAAATCTGTAATAACTCTAGGAGTCAATCTTTTGACTTGAGTCAAGAGTCTTCTCTTGTGGACTTCTCACTTCACCACACAGCTTATCAATGGCTTATCATCATCCATTTGACCTAAACAATTAAAACGCTGTGTGGTGAAGAGGAAAGTCAACAAGAGAAGATCTAGAACCCTGGAGGATCTGGAGAGATTAGGTAATGAGAAATCTTATATCTCTTCAGAATTCTAGTGAAAGCTTCAATTCTGGGAAAGAGATGCCTTTGGGTAGATTAGATTTCTTCCATATTTCTAGTGTGAATCTAAATCCACCGTTTTCTGTAACATTTCAAAGCTGGAGTGCTGGAGCTGATTGTAAATGTAACGTGCAGATGTTTTTATATACTGTATGTTATCTCAGCATTTCGTCATCACGGCAGCAGGGCTTGACTATCAATGATCAGAAGATGTTGAACAATTAGGCGTTTCTGCTCGGTTCATGATGCCCACGACTCTGTTTACAGAAAGAGATTCAGCGTCTGAAGAGACAAACAGAAGAACTGGAGGAGGTCATTTCGAAATTAGGACACGTACGTATTACAGGCTGCTGAACCTCTGCTGTTCACAACAGTGTCAAGTCCTGTGAAATTCACAGTTAAACATCTGCTCCAGCAGTGTTGAAGCTTTATCCTTTCGGTTGGACGAGTACGTTTTCTGTGTAGATCCTTACATATCTTTGTTTTAGAGCCTAGCAGAAGGCGAGCATGAAAAGGACCGTCTGAAGGATCAGCTAGCAGAAGTGCAGGAGGAGAATGTGAAGATGGAGGGATTAATTAATTTCCTGGAGGAGGAAAAGCAGAGGCTGCAGGACAAAGTAGAGAGAATGACACAAGATGGTGAGATGCAATTTATTGTAAAGACACAAAGAGACCAGGAAAAGCATGGAAAGCTGGAGCTTAGGTAGACGTATAGTATTTGCAAAAGTAGACGTATTTCTCACATCAACACTTTTGTGGATTCGTTTCAGCTAAAGAAACGGTGTTAGAATTGGAGCGCATGCGCACTCGGCACGGCTTGTGTGCCAAAGAGCGCTCTCCGTCTCGACTTGACGCTTTTGTGAAAAGCTTGGAAGAAGAAAGGGACCACTACAGACACGAGGCGGAGAAATACCGAAAAACAAGGGGCGGGGCAGGCAGTGTCAGTCCTTCCAAGAGCAGAAGTCCTAGAGGGCGTAGGAACTGGCCTGTAAGAGTAAGATCAACAGTGCACACACAAAACCACATACAATAACAATGCCATAAATCATTAAAGGGCCAGTGGTGCAACTATTGTGTTGTGCAGGAAGAGAGTGCGGACATCGAGCTGTCACATGCTCTAAGAGAGAGAGATGAGCTGCAAGCCATGTTGCTGGGATTTGAGAAACACATGGAAGACATTCAGATGAAAGTCAAACTGCTCACCACTGAGAGAGACCAGCTTAGCACCCAATATCAACAGGTGACAAGCACAGAATTTTAGCACGTTATTATATGTGGACATTAGAGGTCGATTTTACTGATACAAGTATCTAGGTCGGATAACCGATTAAATTAGTTTTGAAATGAATACTGGATAAAACAAACTAAACAAAGCTAACAATCTATGTAAAATAGAACATTTGTAAAGTTGTAAAAGTAACTTAATAAAAAAAAAAAAAAGGAATCATGACAATGTGCTAAATAAATAAATATGAATATATTAGTAAACAAGTTTAATTACAGTGAGGAAAATAAGTATTTGAACACCCTGCTATTTTGCAAGTTCTCCCACTTAGAAATCATGGAGGGGTCTGAAATTGTCATCGTAGGTGCATGTCCACTGTAAGAGACATAATCTAAAAAAAAAAAATCCAGAAATCACAATGTATGATTTTTTTACTATTTATTTGTATGATACAGCTGCAAATAAGTATTTAAACACCTGAGAAAGTCAATGTTAATATTTGGTACAGTAGCCTTTGTTTGCAATTACAGAGGTCAAACGTTTCCTGTAGTTTTTCACCTCATGTTGGAAGACCCAGCCTCGACCCATCTTCAATGCTCTAACTGAGGGAAGGAGGTTGTTCCCCAAAATCTCGCAATACATGGCCCCGGTCATCCTCTCCTTAATACAGTGCAGTCGCCCTGTCCCATGTGCAGAAAAACACCCCCAAAGCATGATGCTACCACCCCCATGCTTCACAGTAGGGATGGTGTTCTTGGGATGGTACTCATCATTCTTCTTCCTCCAAACACGTTTCGTGGAATTATGACCCAAAAGTTCTATTTTGTTCTCATCTGACCACATGACTTTCTCCCATGACTCCTCTGGATCATCCAAATGGTCTTGGCAAATTTAAGACGTGCCTGAACTTAAGCAGGGGAACCTTCCGTGCCATGCACGATTTCAAACTATGACGTCTTAGTGTATTACCAACAGTAACCTTGGAAACGGTGGTCCCAGCTCTTTTCAGGTCATTGACCAGCTCCTCCCGTGTAGTTCTGGGCTGATTTCTCACCTTATTAGGATCATTAAGACCCCACGAGGTGAGATCTTGCATGGAGCCTCAGTCCGAGGGAGTTTGACAGTCATGTTTAGCTTCTTCCATTTTCTAATGATTGCTCCAACAGTGGACCTTTTTTCACCAAGCTGCTTGGCAATTTCCCTGTAGCCCTTTCCAGCCTTGTGGAGGTGTACAATTATGTATCTAGTGTCTTTGGACAGCTCTTTGGTCTTGGCCATGTTAGTAGTTGGATTCTTACTGATTGTATGGGGTGGACAGGTGTCTTTATGCAGCTAACGACCTCAAACAGGTGCATCTAATTTAGGATAATAAATGTAGTGGAGGTGGAGATTTTAAAGGCAGACTAACAGGTCTTTGAGGGTCAGAATTCTAGCTGATAGACAGGTGTTCAAATACTTATTTGCAGCTGTATCATACAAATAAATAGTTTAAAAATCATATATTGTGATTTCTGCTCTTTTTTTTAAGATTGTGTCTCTCACAGTGGACATGCACCTACGATGACAATTTCAGACCCCTCCATGATTTCTAAGTGGGAGAACTTGCAAAATAGCCGAGTGTTATACTTATTTTCCTCACTATATATTATGAATACAGTGCAACCTCGTTCGAGGACCCTTCGTGAGTAACAGAAAAAAATGTGAGGTTTTTGATGGTTCCTTTTTAAAGGGGAATTGTACATGTATTGTACTGTAAACTCAACAAAAACTGTGAATCACTTGTCAAAAATGTTTTATTTACTACTTTAAATAAATAATACAATAATATAGTTTTTCATAACCTTTTTATGTAATTTTTTAGTACAAACTCTACAAAAACAAAACAAACTGTTTTGAAATGTTACTTCAAACTTTCGAGCCACTTGGGACTTTTTGCGAACTGTCAAATTTTACTCTCAGTCCGGTTCCAATGGAAAAGTCGTGAACTATTAAGGTCTCAAGTAGCGATGTTCAACTGTAGAGTCTACATTTACATTTACAAGCAGAGCAACGGACAAAAGTGCTTTGAGTCTCTATCAATGAATAAATCTACGCTGGTATGCCAGATTACAAACTTACTATAAATATAAATAAACATTTTGAATTCTATAAAGCTTGGAAAGTGCTAATTAAAGTTAAGTAATTTTTCAGGAAGAGTTAGGTCTTCACCAATAGCCAGGGACTCCGTTGTTCGGACATCTAGGGGAAGGCATTTCACCACCTCCGTGCCAGAACAGAAAAGATCCTTGAAGTATACTTACCTCTCTTTCTGGGAGAAGGTGGTACCAGTCTAAATAATAGCTATAGAATAACGCGCGTGGGTCAGTGATTTGCCTCTAGTGCCTCTAGTGGCCACTCTCGTAATGACAGCTGGCCAGGAAAACTATCGTTATGAAATTTTGTTCCAACAATCAGTAACGATTCAATGGCAAAACCGATTAATCATTCCAACTCTAGTGTACATGGTTTTGGAAGATTTTTAGAATTGACATTGCTTTACATTTCTTAATAAATGTATTTAATATCATTGAATAATTATTTTTAGAGGGATATTGTTTATTTAATGGATCTTTCTTTATGATATGGGTGTGTGTGTGTGTGTGTGTGTGTGTGTGTGTGTGTGTGTGTGTGTGTGTGTGTGTGTGCTCACACGTGGGCGCACTTAGGCTAAGGAGGAGCTGCAGAGAGTTCGTAGCAAGTCAGCGTTTTCTCCCGATCTGCATCAAAGAATGAGAGAGGAGAGAGAGCAGGCAGAAACCGAACTCCATAAAGTCACAACAGAAAGAGACACTCTCCGTGAGAGACTCAAGGTTTGTGTGGGAGGTTGATGTTTTTAGAAGGCAGCATGGAAATAATTGCGAGAGTAGTTTTGCCAGTTGTAGCCATGCAAACATCATATGGGAATTTTTTACTTTTCATAGAACCGATTTACTGCATTTTAATGTCTGACTGTTTTCCAATGCTTTTTTTTTTTGCACTGGGAAAAGAACAGACAAGCCATTCCATCAAACCCTTCAAGTGAAAACATTGCATATACGTTGCAAATACGGTAGATAGATAAAGACTAGGTGAAAATTTCAGGATTAGAAATATGTTAAATGTTGAATGTATTTTTCTTGGTTAGTTTTGAAAGCAACATCTCATTGTGTGATTTGACATATTTTGTGCAGGTGGCTCAGACATCAGCTCTGACTGACAGAGAACAAGAGGAGATAAGAATAATGGAGCTGGAGAACACTGTTCAGCTGGTACAAGTCTCCATTTTCTCTATTAATGATTGTCCTGATTGTTTCATATTTTATATGATTTATTGCTGAGGTATATCGTCTGTGTGATGTGCACCAAAGTGGCTCTATTAATAGAATCAGATTAAGGAGGTGGCATGATCAGATTCCTAGATTGCTCTTTGCTGTAGAAGGTTCTGTCTATATTATGTACCATATCTCCATAACTGAGGGCGATGGAATACGATACATTAAAGACACATGTGAAGCAGCTACTGATGCGAGTCACCCCATTACAATGCAGTGCAAAAGACAGTTCGCTTTTATTTCTTTGGTTCAGACAGACTGCAAATCATAAATTTACTTAAGGTGCCTTCTGACTTTTAATGCATGGCCCATTCACAAACAGGCCTTTTTTTAGTAAAATATTGTTGCATATGTTTTAAAGTCATTATGCCATTTCGAATTACGTAAATCATCACTACACCGAACGGAACTTTTGCTATGTTTCCAAACGGACGGATTTGATTGCCGGATTTGCACACCATGGCGGATTTTGGTGCTTGATTTGAGACTTGGCACATCAGTAAAACAAATGCTTAGTGATTAAAACTGGTGGAGTTTATTATCTTTTGTTATGTCCGAGTAAAGAATAAGTCGTGAATAAACGTGTGTTGCGTTGAAGGGTTTAATTTCACCTCTTATATATGTTTATTTAGCTATATTTTTGATCGAAATGGTCAAACAGAAATGCATTAATCGCAAAATTAGTGCCTTTGATATGAATTTTTAGTTTCCACAGCCCTAATATAAATACATTTTTAACCGAACTAAATATGTTGAAATACGTTTTTTAAATCGACACGTCACACAGTTTACTTTTATGCTTGACCATCCATACTGTCTACATTTGGTAAGTGTGTACAGTCAACTATAAAATGATCGGTACTAAATAAAGGGGTTTGAAATAGAAATTTCACCACTTCAACTTACATCCCAAAAATTCCCCTTTTGTTCGTCAGTGTATTTAATTTTCAGCGACTTTCAGCAGTTGTTTATCATGTATGAACAAATGACCTGTGATATTAATAATAAATAGTTGAATGCGTTGTTGATTTGTGAACTGTACGTAGCTGGAGAGAGAGCGGGCAGATTTGCGCACTCAAGTGGCCGTATTAAAGGAGAGGCGGGTAGCCTTCGAAGATGAGCTGAAAGCCCGGTCCACAGCCTTGCTTCAGAACGCAGAAGAGATAGCCAAGCACAAGGCTGAAAACAGTGCTCTGAGGTACAGCTAAATGAGTATTCCTTTAGAATTGTGTCTTATTGTAATACAGAATCTCTTGTCCATGTATATTGGAATTTTCTTGCATCTTGTATTGACTTGGTATTAAAAATATGTTTTTGCAGGCTGTTGCAGGAGCAGATGGAGAACTCTCTCTCTGACGTTCAGCACAGATTGTCTGTAAAGGCTAGCGAACTACAGGCAGCTCACCAACAGTTAGACAAATTAGAGGAGAGAATTAGTAAGTAAACCGCTTGCAGTTTTTTATTAGGGATGGTACACATCGTTATAAGGGGGAATCATATCGCATCGGTAGCTGCTTCATGTGTATTGTCAATGTATCGTACTGTTGGCTATGCATTGAAATGCGAATCGCATCGGCCTCAGTTATGGAAATGCACATCCCTAGTTACTTTAGTGTTTATGTAACGCATCTCAAGTCGGTTAATATGCGTGTCTCCAGCTGAGCTGAGTCGGAATGGATCATCTAAGAAAGAGGAGGTGGCAGCGCTGCAGACTGCCGTGGCATCTCTGGATCGAGAGAAGGACGTTTTGCAGGAAGCAGTGGACCAAAAGGCAGAGAGCATGGTCCTGCTGCAGGACCAACTACACAAGAAGGTACCTCCATGTGTTCTAATTGCCAATCACTGTACCGGATTGTCAACCTATAGACTCCATACCATTTCCTTTAGCTCCGCTTAAACATTAAACATGGGAACACAAAAATATATTTATATATATATATATATATATATATATATATATATATAAAACGCTTAAGGCCCTTGTAAGCTGAAGGTCATTATTTATGAACTGTAGTCATGAGCTTCTATTATTTTCGCAGGAAAAGATGCTGACAGAAGTTCGCCTCACCATCACAGAAATGGAGACTTCTTTAGAGTAAGTACATTAATATAATATATTTATATTTATATTACAGCCTGGCTGAATTTTTTTTTTTATCTGATTTGACCAGTATCTAACTCCTGTACCTCAGGTATCAAACAGACAAACTCTGTTTACAAGGAAGTGTTTTATTTATCTAAGTTTACACACCGTCACCTTGCACAGCAATACTTTTTTTTTTTGTGTGCTATCATTCTTCTTTTCGAAGCATGTCAATCATCTTTTGTGATTCGCGCTGGATCTTGCTGATCCGTCGTCATCTACCAGTGCACCCCACTCAAAACACCTTCGAATGATTCATTGCCGAATCGTGTCAAACGTCTCTGTGGCAGATTTTCCAGTTTCACGCAGAATTTGTTCACAGGACGATGTCTTTCGGCACATTGACTTATGAAGGTCGGTGCTCCCTGTGACTGTGTGTGCAGCTTTTTGCTGCCACCTGGTGGTGTGTTACAAAAGTAGTCCCGAACCTTTTTGATGCCACCTCGTATATGTGGAATAACATGCTAAAGAGCATGCAGTTATATTGGAACATAAGCTCCTTTGGGTATCACTCCATTTGTGCATGGATAATATGCATACAAACACTTGTTTATATGAAAACACTGTTTTTTGTTTTACTTATTTTCTAGACACGTAAAGGGGGCGCTGAGCGGCCGCGAGCGTGAGATAGCTAGTCTGCGCAGGCAGCTCGATCAGTCGCAGGAGGAGCTCTCGTCAGTCAGCCGAGACAGAGAGATTGCGCTGAGGGAGAACCGCAGGTTACAGGACGACCTGGCCACCATGACCAGAGAAAACCAGGTACACACACAGACACTGTGGGCAGGATTGAAAAACGTTCCCTGTGATCAGTAAGTCACACGCCGTGTGTCCGTTCTGTCATGTAAAGGCAGTGCACAGAGAAATGGAAGAAGCCCTGAGAGAGAGGAACGAGCTGAAGATGAGAGTCCATTCCTATATTACAGAAGTGGCCAAGATTGAGAAAATAATGTCGAGTAAGGTAAAGACACAGTTATGCGCTGGTCATTTATTTCACTGTGATTGTATGGATTTCTGTGTACTGACTCAGAGAATATAATTTTATCAAGGAATCCTCTTGTTGAAGCTGTTTGCACAAATCACTATTATGCACCTTTTGAGGAAAGATGATTCGCTGGTTATTCAACAGGAACAGGAGAACCGGGAGATGTTGGAGCGTTTCCGCTCGGCACACATGGACGCTGAGGAGCGCGAGCTAAAACTGCAGCAGGCCGAGGGTCTCAACAACTCCATCAAACTGGAGCTTCTCTCCTCCGACACGGAGCGCAGACATCTCAGAGAGAAAGTCTCCCTGCAGGAGAGAGAGATACAGGAGGTAGAGGGAAAAATACGCATCTTGACTTGAACTCAAATACAGATCCTGAATAGAGAAAAATAATGGTTTTGACATCATTTGGTCAAATATTGTTGAATCGGGGGAAATATGGAGGTCAGCCATATATAGCAAAACCCACCAAAAAAACCAAAACCCTGTATAGTGTGTTCCTGCATGATTAAAATGATCACAAAATTCGGGTACATGTGTCTATTTATATAATTTCATATAGTTAATCATTATCTCATCAAAAAAAAAATTTCACCGATAAAAATAATTCCAAACAAAGCCATAACCCCGTTTTGCATCTCTGACCAACAAGATGGTGTTTTGTTCCTTAATGAATCACCCATTTAAATGATTCAGTTCAATCGCAATCATTCACTTATTAACAGTGACTTAATGGGGATTTTAGTTTCACATCATATACATTTTTATATATCAATATTTTTAAACCAGGCTTAAACGATTGGTACAAAGCGGAAGGGGGCGGAGCATCCATGTGGCGTCTAATAACATCAGAGACATCAAAACCACTCTGGAATTTATTCCAGATATATTTTTTATACCTATTTCTTATTTAAACTACAATGCAGAAGGTGTAACAATCAGCAGGTTGTTTGACATGACGAACATAAAGTGACAATGTTTGTATTTTAGTAATTTTTTACGTTTTTTTTTACTATATAATCATTTGCATGTGATATATGACCCATCAACCTCTGATTGTGTGTCTGCAGCACATGAACGCGCTGCAGGCGTACGAGGCGCAGGCATCCTCGATGGTACGGGCAACAACTCGGCTGGAGGAGGAGCTGCAGTCAGCGCGGGCTGAGAAGGCATCGGTCCTGGCTGATCTCGCCTCGGTACGAGAGCTCTGCGTTAAACTAGACTCTAGCAAAGAGCTGACCACACGTCAACTCGCTGCCAAGAGCATGGAGCTGGAGAGGGTGAGTGTCTTCAGCATTGACATTAACCTTTGGTCAATAGCAAACCATGCCATCCCATTATACCCGCAGTATAATCCTACGGCATTACTTCTCTAAAGGTGACCGGTGAGCTGGAGGATGTACGCTCAGAGATGGAGCTCCTGAAGAAACAGCTGGCGAGTGAGAAGGTGACCGTGCGTAACTTGGAGACGCTGCTGTCTACCAATCGACAGAAAGAGTTTCAGAACCACCTCAGCGCTAGTGAGAGGCAGTCGGAGCTAAAAGTGCTCAAAGACCGCCTGGCTCTCGCAGACAGCAAAACGTAAGGGTTGAGACGTGGGTTTTAATCTCATCTCTTACGGTTCCTACATCACGGTAGATGAAGATGAGATTCTGTCAACAGGTTCATCTTTTTGATGATGGTGTTAAGTGTAAAAGGATCCCCCTTGAAGGTTATCGTGTGTTGGCTTTATACAGGGCAAGCTATGCTAAAGAGGTTTCTCAGCTGCGTGGAAAAATGTCTCGGCTCCAAACGGAAGTGGACGCACTGAAGAGGCAGTTGACAACTGAGCGCTTCGAGCGGTGAGACACTTGGTCCCACGTAATGCACGTCTTTAGTTCTCACCACATGGCATATTCACGATCGTCTCTCACACTGTCTCACAATCTGTTTTTCTCAGGGAAAGAGCGGTCCAGGAGATGCGAAGGCAGGGCGTCTCTTTTACTTCACTGCGCAGCTCATCGCCCCTCACTACCTCGCTCAGTCCCCGCCCACTGTCCCCGGAACCTTCTGCGTTACGCACACCTGAGCGCTTAATTGAAAAATCACCAGAATAGTGAGTGTTTGTGGCATTTACACAGGGATACGTTTACATCAATGTAAAAGCACACGAATTATGAAACATTTTCATGCATCGAGAGGGGTTTTAGCTCAAATGAACAATAAGAGGTGGTATCAAATTTTTCGAGACTGGTTTTAAACACGCCAACAGATGGCAGCACAAGGCTGCACGCACAGTCACAGGGAGCACCGACATCGTTAGGTCAGTGTGCCATAAGGCATCGTCCTGCGTACATTCTGATAACATCTGCTATTTCATCATGGACAGCAAGTTAGAACAAAGAGCAAATTCTGCACAAATTTTCACCGGAAACAACATAATCTAATTTCTGCACCAAAAATACTCACCAGATTTGGCTCCTGTGGAATTCTTCTTGAAGATGAAGCTCAATGGTCACCGTTTTGACACCAATGCGGAGATCTATTTTGAACACCATAGTGTGTAAACGTAGATAAATGAAGTACTTTCTTCCTCGTAAACAGAACTTCCCTTTTGATACCAGCTCATATGTGACTAATAGGTCACATAGGAATAATTGGTGGTGCTCATGTTGCTAAACTGTAGATTGTATCCTGTGATATAGGCACAAAATAAAAGGCAGTATAAAAAAAAAAGAATAATTTCAAACAGTGTTTGCGTCAGGAAGAGTGGTATGTAATCTAACAGGAGAACTCGGCTATACCGATGGATCTAGAAGGGGCATCTGTGTGTGACGTGGAATCCATATCCCTGAACTAAGCTCCTTTTTTTTTTTTTTCTTTCGCTATTAAAAAAAAATTACAAGCAGTTTAATAGAATAGTAAATTTTCTGTGAATATTGTGCAGAAGTTGGTATTAGTATAGTATTAACCGCTTTGTTCTGCAACACAAAGCCTGTCTAAATGCATTTCATGCTTTTTAGAAAACAAAAACAGTAATAATTGATCTATATTTGTTAATAATGTCAAATACGCTTGATCTAAAATCTGCTAAAAGTCTTAGTTAGTGTTAACCAAACTCATTTATACTCCTCATCACCAACCCAAAGCATTCATCATCTTTCATCAGCGAGAGGTTTTTCCTGGTCAGGGTTGCGGCGGATCTGGAGTCAATCCCCGGAATGTTGGTCACAAGCCTGGAATACACACTGTCCATCACGGGACATCAAACACACAGTTGGATGTTTAAAATTAATGCTATTTTTCTATCGCTGGGTAGAATTAAATCACTTCTTTTTACTTTATACAATAAACCGAAAGCCTGGGGATTACAGAAAGGTTCAATTCGACACCGGTGTCGTGGTTTAAATGAAAAACTAAGACGTATATTATAATGAAGTGTTTTTATTTCACACTCAATTGTGCTTTATTTCAGGAATGTGAGCTTTAAGGACTAGGGAGGAAAAGCAACCTGAGACTCTTCAGAAAGCAGACATCGGAAGCTGTTACACTCCGGAAACACTTTTCATACATCATCGCTGTTATTGTGAATTGGGTAGGCTGTATTTTATTACAGTTTAAAATTCCATTGTGGCATGAATTCGAAATAATGTCTTTTCGCATTCAGATTATTTTTTTTTATTATTGTAAACAAAAATACCCCTTAAATTTATTCTTGATTGTAATTTTTGGAAATGCAGTGACATGCTTTTACAGGGACAAACCTTCGAATTATGCCACCAAAGCCAAACAGAATGTTATACTTTCTTTTTTTTCTTTCAAAATTTGAAGAATCTAACTTACTTTTGTTGTTTTTTTATATTTTATATTTTATATATATATGTATGTATGTGTAGCTATTGCATTTTAAAATAAGCACTTTTGTGGCACAGGCAGAAGAATTTGTAATTCATTTATTTATTTTTTTGTAAATGATTTTGGATTAAAAAGCCTGCAGAGCTTTTAATGGACCAGACTGTGAACGAGACCGAACAATACTATAAGTTGGGTAAGTCCCTCATGGCTGTCATTGTTCCCGAGAGCTTGCGAACTTCTCTCAAAATCCAAACCGGTGTTGTGTTTTGTAAGTCATTTGTATGTTTTATTTGATTTATTAACTTATTAATTTGAATAAAAATGTACTTAGTTATTTACAGCCCTCGTTTTTCAGCCGACGGCTATTCCACACAAGAGGATGCAGGGACAGAAAGGAGGAAAATAACCACTGTTAATCAATGGGATGTTTAATCCTCAAGATTTTTCCTAGCAGACATGATCAATGTTTAATTCTCTCTCTCTTCCTCACTTTAAAAAAAAAGCTTTCATTCTTAATTCTGGCTTTGGAAATCAATTCAGTCATGCTGAGTACATGGTTTGGCTTCAATTGTTTGAACTTTTTGGAGTTGGTTTTTAAAAGCAAGATTAATTCATTGACTTTGCCATGTTTCCTCTGGCAAGCATCCTTTATAGATACAGTTTCGCAAGCAAAATAAAAAGAGCTTTTCTGGTTGTGAAGCTTAAATTCCTGAAGGATTTACACTGAAACCGGTTCCTTCCAGATATTCCTTAATATGCTTGAAGAAAAGTAGTGCTATTTAAATATATTGGGCATTTCCTTTATTTTTTATTTTTTTCCCCGCTGAAACAGGAAACGTTTTCAGAACGTGGAGGACCGTATCATCCATGAGCTTGTTTATTGTTTATTTAAAAATATTTCGCACCAATGTAAAAAAAAAACAGTTTTAAAAGAATGACACTTGACGCCGGAAGATCTTGCGCTTGTGTCGATGCAGTGTGTAAAGTCTGTGCCCAGCACAACTTGATTTGCCGTGTCCATAAAAATAGATTTCAGTTATCAGAAACTTCGATCCGGGTTCCAGTGCGACTTAGTGGTTAAATCTTTCAATGGCTGTCAGAAAAACCATTCAGAGGTCGTAATGAAGAAATAATAATTACAAAAGATTCTATACAAAATGTTTTAAAGAAGAAGAAAATACTGTAATAACTTCACAGATCATATAAAAGGTGACCATGATAAGCATTTGTACAAAAAAAAAAAAAAAAAAAAAAACTACAAATTTGTTAGGTGAAGTCTCTGCTAGTGCCGACAGTAGTCAGTGGTGACGTTGGGCAGAGGATAACCGAAAAGAGAAAAGTCTAGAATATACTTTGGCAAAAGTTCCCGAAGCAGCTTCTGAGGAACAGTACATAGATAGTAATGCAACGTTTCCTTTGTAACAGGTTTATACCACGCCTGACGTTCGGGAAATCGCACGTCCTGCGGCGCGCCGACGCGCTCCAGCACGTACGCCGCGTCGCCCTCTAGCCTCTCGTACGAGCCTATAAAGTTGTACTGTACGGCGCACGGCTGGCACAGGTTATATATGGGCATCCAGTGCTCGTTCATGCGCTCGGGGTCCTCGTCCAGCAGGTAGCGCACGAACTCCGGGAACGTCACGTCGTCGCCGGCTACTTTCCCCTTCTTCGCGTAACCTTTCCGGTAACGCCGGACGATCTCGGCGCCGTATTTGTGCTGGTAGGCCTTGATCTCGCCGAACTTGTTCCGGTAGGCGGAGAGCAGGCGCGCCATGGGCTCGCGCACGAACATGAACTTGAAGTAGGTGCGCAAGCGGTGGCGGATCTCGTCCGGCTTGAAGTCGGACAGGAAGAGGAGGTCGGCGTGGTGGTCCATCTTCAAATGAACGTGCACGTCGGCCAGCGCGCCGCTCAACACCTTGAGCACGCGCTTCCAGTTCGAGCAGGCCACTTTGGGCACGTAGCAGTAGAGGAAACGGTACTTCTCGTTCACCAGGATGTGCTGCAGCAGGGTTTTTCTCTGCGGCGAGCTCATAGACCACACGCTGTGATCGCTGTTCTGCTGGCCGCACATCGCCCTGATCGTGCGGTTACGGATATCCTGCAAAATCTGAGAAAGAGGAGGTGGTTAATGAGGGAAGAGACTACATCCAATAATTATGCTACAATATCAGTGCAAACAACTAGATATGTTTAAAAGCTGGTTACAGGATATAATGAGATATTCACTAGAGGTTGGAATTTTCCAGCTTTTAGATATTACGCCAAAGTCTTCAAATCTTCTCAACGTTTAAACTTATACACTATTTGGATGAAAGTTTGTGGACATCTGATCATAAGCTACATGCTTTATGAACATCCTATTGAACAATTCATTTTTATTTGTATAGCGCTTTTAACAATGAACATCGTCTCAAAGCAGCTTTACACAGATAATTTGGTGATAAAAATAAATGAGATGCTCTTTATATATGTAAGTTTGTCCCTGATGAGCAAGCCGGTGACGACTGTGGCAAGGAAAAACTCCCCGAGATGGAAGAAACCTTGAGAGGAACCAGAATTAAGAGGGAACCCATCCTCATCTGGGTTGCATCGAATGTCCATTTATTACAAATATACGATGTTGTGGGTGCAACCATAAGGTGTTGATGAGAAACCGTCACCGGCTGTACAAAGTGGCCTCCATACGAAGAGAACACTATCCAGAGGCAGGCCTGGAGGAAGTGGGAAGATCCGCAGAGGGAAGAGGGGCAGGAACAGTGGTCACTGAAACCTCAGGGGCATGCTCTTATAATAGCCTCCACTCTTCTCGGAAAATATGTGGAGACTTCCAGCTACAAGGTAGTCAGCAAAAATCAAGTACTGATGTAGAAGAGGTGAGGAGGAAATCCTGGGGTGCAATCAGCGTTTCATTGCAGTTTGGAGAAGAACCAGAATGTCTGAAGATATTTGTGTCCAAATATGTTTGATTGTTTGGATGTGATTTCCAAACAGGATTGTATGGACTCACAGATCTGGGGAAGGTGACCAAAACATTTCTGCAGAGTTTTTGGTCCTAATAAGCACAGTGGCCTTCATCAAACTTAAAAAAAAAGAAGAAGTTTGGAACCACCCGGACTCTTCCTAGAGCGGCTGCCCGGGCAAATGAGTAATCGGGGGGAGAAGAGACTTAGTCAGGGAGGAGGTGACCAAGAACCCGATGGCCACTCTGAAGAGCTCCAGCGTTTCTCTGTGGAGAGAGGAGAACCTTCCAGAAGAACAACCGTCTCTGCTGCACTCCACCAATCAGGCCTGTATGGTAGAGTTTCCAGACGGAAGCCAATCCTCAGTGAAAGAATCAGAAATCATAGATTCATAGTTCATCAATCTAAGCTTCTGGACCCTGGCGAGAACTCTGTCTAACAATCAGCTCTGGTGGAGACGGAACAAGTCAGATGAAGCAGAGGAGCCTCGTTCATACACCTTTAAACACCAGGCTGACAACATGGTTACCGGAGGATGCACAAGAAATGTGAGAAGCTGACGAGAAAGAAAGTCAGATTTGTGAGAAAAGAACTCGAAATTAGACTTAAATTAAACTTTTCTTTAATCTGAATAATGGGTAGAATACTCGATTACTAAAATAATCGATAGCTAGAGCCCTATCCTTCAGTGGCTCGAAGAGCCCAATTGAACATCTATGGAAAGATCTGAAAATGGCTGTGCACTGACACTCCACAGTCAACGTGATGGAGCTTAAAAGGTTCTGCAAAGAAGAATGGGAGAAACTGCCCAAAAATAGGTGTACCAAGCTTGTAGCATCAAACTCAAAAAGACTTGAGGCTGTAATTGGTGCCAAAGAAGCCTAAACAATGTATTGGGCAATGGCTGTGAATACTTTCTGGATGCACTGTATATATCTTGCCAAGACGTATCAGTTGCCCGTAACCCTAAACCCAATGGATCGGGGATTAGCAGTGGGTATTTAATGCAGGGGTTAATTGTACTTACTGGCTAAGGAGACAATCTTTTCGGAAAAACTAGACAGTAAATACTAGAGGTTTTGTTGTTTAATCAGTGCAGATAGTTTATTGCTATCCGGAAAAATATCGATAGTTTTTCCGGGTTGCACTATACAGTACGAGAGCAGCCTCTAGAGGTGAATAACTAGCATCACATTCTGTTTATTTGAAGTGTCTTTTTTATTTATTCGTTTTGAATGAAACTGGTATTTACCTGGAGTGTTATATTTTGTTTGTTTGAGCACATGCTTTGTTTTCTTTAACATTTAGCAACTTCGCTATCTAAAAAATAATAGACTATATACATTTTATTGTATTTCTCCACAGTTACTGTATCCAGACACGATATGGAACAAGTAATATTCCAGGTGTGCTGAAACTCAGCTTGATGCCTTGAGGAATGATGATACTGAATGTTTTTGTAACTATGATACGCCCCAACATCCTTTAAAAAGAGGCCAAAATGCTAGACATGTGGATACATTTTTTTGTTTGTTTTCTGCTGTAGCATAGGGAGGTCGTAGCTTAGTGGTTAAGGCATTTGACTTTCTGAAGGTTTGTGAGTTCAAATCCCAGTCACAACAAGCAGCCACTCCTGGGCCCCTGAGCAGGGCCCTTAACCCTGCTGCTGCTCAGCTGTATGAATGAAATCAATGTAAGTTGCTCTGGATGAGGGCTTCTGCCAAATGCCATAAACGTAAATGTAAACGTACAAACGTTTGTACAATTGCAGTAACATATTCCACTTAAAATGAGTGCTTTTGTACAAGCAACACTTTAATCCGTGTTCTAATAATAATAATAATTCTAGTAATAGATTACCCAAAACCTTTATTTCAAACAATAAATCCAAAGAGGGCTTTTTGTAGTATGCATGTATATACCAAAATTAGAACCATATTCTGTTCTTTTATTATTTATACCAATCTTGTATATATTTACAGTGCGGTAAACATCAGCTGGACATTTCCACTGAGTAGATGTCAAATTCAGCTCAGTTTTAGAGCTTTCAAGTTTTGACGGTTCATCTGTTATTTGGGTCAAATAATTCTACAAGGTTTTTTTTAACAGAATTAATGTGGCAGCATGCAGCCTATAACATGGGAGTGTCAGCTTTGTGTTCTGCATCAATACAAAAAACACAGTCTACACTTATTCTGACGTGCAACCTGTTATTGACAATTTATTACAAAGCACTGCTATTGCTGGATGTGACTGAAGAGAGCTGTAAGTTAACTTATACAATCCTGCTTGAATATGTGGGGAAATTCTGATTACATTTACTGGGCAGGAAAACATAGTTCGCTGCGTCCCTAAATTGTATGTTTATGTAAAGCACAACTTTGGCTAAACGATGCAGAAATTTGTAACCACATCTACAGCCTGTACTGTTTACTATTTCCACAGTGATGTTAAAAAGAGATATGACACAGAGATAAACAGGAATAAGGTTTACATAAAGCATTCCATTGGCCTGGCCATGTATTGGGCTCTTTTTCAAGACAAAAAGAAGACTGCAAACTTTTAGTGCCTATGAAAAGCCAGCTTTGTATGCTTTTGTGCGCTGCTGAAGGGAGGAAATCTGGTTTTCATTTATATATACTGTATATGTGTGTGTATAAAATGCTCTCACCATTCAATATACTTATTTTTTGGTGTATAAACTGCCTGAAAAATTTGGTATAGCGTCTGAGTTTAACCCTTTAAAAAATAAGCCTTTGGGGAATTTAACTCGTTTATTAACAGACCACTGTGATTCGCTTCCTGGGATGTAATCAGTTATGGCAAAAGTTAACACATCCTTCACTCAAGTAGAAGTGCAGATACTCATGTTTTAAAAGACTCTGGTCAAATATAAAGTACTGACTACACTTTTTTTACCCAATTTTAATTAAAGAAGTTTGGGCTTAAGTAAAAAGTAGACATTACTACTAACTGTTTTAGTGTCACGCTGGTAACTGAACCTCATCATATTAATATACAGTGAGGAAAATAAGTATAACACCCTGCTATTTTGCAAGTTCTCCCACTTAGAAATCATGAAGGGGTCTTGAAATTGTCATCGTAGGTGCATGTCCACTGTGAGAGACATAATCTATAAAAAGAACACAGAAATCACAATATATGATTTTTAAACTATTTATTTGTATGATACAGCTGCAAATAAGTATTTGAACACCTGTCTATCAGCTAGAATTCTGACCCTCAAAGACCTGTTAGTCTGCCTTTAAAATCTCCACCTCCACTATATTTATTATCCTAAATTAGATGCACCTGTTTGAGGTCGTTAGCTGCATAAAGACACCTGTCCACCCCATACAATCAGTAAGAATCCAACTACTAACATGGCCAAGACCAAAGAGCTGTCCAAAGACACTAGAGACAAAATTGTACACCTCCACAAGGCTGAAAAGGGCTACGGAGAAATTGCCAAGCAGCTTGGTGAAAAAAGGTCCACTGTTGGAGCAATCAGTAGAAAATGGAAGAAGCTAAACATGACCGTCAATCTCCCTCGGACTGGGGCTCCATGCAAGATCTCACCTCGTGGGGTCTCAATGATCCTAAGGAAGGTGAGAAATCAGCCCAGAACTACACGGGAGGAGCTGGTCAATGACCTGAAAAGAGCTGGGACCACCATTTCCAAGGTTACTGTTGGTAATACACTAAGACGTCATGGTTTGAAATCATGCATGGCACAGAAGGTTCCCCTGCTTAAACCAGCAGATGTACAGGCACGTCTTAAGTTTGCCAATGACCATTAGGATGATCCAGAGGAGTCATGGGAGAAAGTCATGTGGTCAGATGAGACCAAAACAGAACTTATGGGTCGTGTTTGGAGGAAGAAGAATGAGGAGTACCATCCCAAGAACACCATCCCTACTGTGAAACATGCAGAGGTGGGAAGTAATGGAGAATAAATACTTCTTTACTGTACTTAAGTAGATTTTTTCTGGTATCAGTATTTAACTTTTTACTTTTACTCATTACATTTTTACACAAATATCTGTACTTTTTACTTCTTACATTTTCAAAACAGACTCCTTACATTAGTTTTAATCCACTGATTTGGTGAAATATTTTTTATTTTCACTGCGCGCTGATTTCAGCCGAACAACCGATTTCTTGTTACTACACGTCTTTTTTAATCCACTGGTGTAAAAAGTCCGGACTCTCACTCACCACAGAAGTAGACTAGTTTATGTAGCTAAGAATCAGCAGGCAGAAGGCAGTAAGAAGTTTGGGGTTAATGTGGATGAGACAGAGGGAGTCAGTGATGTAAACATGACTGAGAACAGACACATTCCTGATCATCATCATCTTTTCTCTGCTTGTATTCTGTGGATACGTAGATCTTCAGCCTGAACACATTCATTAGGTAACAAAATTTTTTATTTGTTTTGTATTAAAATATATATATATTTGGCTGTCAAAATAATTTTAATTTTAAACAGCATGAAATGTTTTCCTTTCTTTACTTAGATACAAAATAAATAAACTTTTGTTTTATTTCTGAGTCTCAAATCAAACACCAAATCCCCCATGTTTTACACAATTTCCCCTCTGGGTGGCGTTTTGTGGGTTTTTCCCTCATAATGGCGACACAAACTTAAATTACTGTCTTTATTGATCGTACAGATAAAAAAACAATATATCATTTAAATCTGTAAATCTATAATTTTATATATACATGTCTCAGCACTGATACAGCCTTTATATTTAATCACATGCTGTACATATGACACATGTTTAACACCTCCAAGCTGCCAGTTTTGGGCACCTGAGCAAGCCCTTAACTCACTACTGCTCATTTAGTAAATGAGATCATTAAGAGTCGCTCGGGAAAACACTTCCAACAGGAAGTTGCTATATCTCGCTATCTTTGTCTCTCTATTTTCTCTATCTAATTGTCTCTGTGTCTCTTTTAGTAAATGTCTCTGTCTCACTGTATATGTCTCTCTCTTGCTGTCTCTCTGTTTGTTTCTCACTCTTTCTAAAGCTGTGTCTGTGTCTCTTTGTCTTTGTCTCTGTCTTTCCTGCTTATTCACATGTCTAACAAAGTTTTGAGTTTTGAAGTAATGCCATTAGTGATCTATGATGAAAAACTTCCCTGGTTTGATTCTTACCTCTAGTTTCATATTGAACATTATAAGAAGTTTTTAAAAACAGAACAATGAAAGATCATTAAAATTGGTTGCTGGTAAATCATGGTATATCAGTGGTGCAGGTGTTGGAGATGTGGTTCTTGTACCTGAGTCACTTCTCATAGACTTCGAGTTACTGAGATAGACTTCGAGTTACTGAGAGAATGTACATGAAGGAGAAGTTTTGACCCTCTACCGTCATGATCTAAGAGAAAACACTGGTCTCCTAACTATAGAAAAGCCAAGAGTCCAATAAGCAAAGGCTTGTTTGCCTCTCCTGTGTTGGTGTAATGGTCAGTGAAGTGGTTGCTGCTGTCTGACTCACCCGGTTCGATTCCTACCTCTTAGCTTTCCTTTAAATTGTTTAAAAAGTTAAAAAAAATAAATAAAAAAGGTCCTTAAAATCAGGTTCTTGCATGAGATCCTGTGGCTCAATTGGAAGAGCTTTACCTCTGGGTTGAGAGGTTGCTGGTTCAAACCCCGGCCAGGGCTCAAAGTTAAGAGTGTGGAAGGTTCCGGTGACCGTAGTAAGGAAGGTGTCAGAAATGGCTGCGTGGAAGGTTGGATGTGGTTTCGGAGGGCGTATCCTGAAACAGGGGGGTAATATCCGGGCATCTGCCCCCCCAGGTGTCTGAGAAGCTGAAAACAGTGGGTTATGAAGCAAAAACGTTGAAAAAAGTATCGACTTAGTTTTGCATATAGGGAAAAATTCTGCCAAAAACCTACTATCACCCTCACTTTTTCTGAGGCTGTGAAGCAGCAGGTCTTCACAGCCTTTG